>QRFJ01005065.1:0-120349 GCA_006176705.1 Cocos nucifera | reverse complement strand
GAGCAGATATCAGTCGAATCTAGGTGAAGAACACTGAACTTCTATGAAATGTATCCTTAAGTACTTGAGAAGAACTAAGGATATGCTGTTGATTTTTGATAATGGAGAACTCCAAGTTTAGGGGTATATAGGCTCAAATTTTATGTCCGATGTAGATGATCGAAAGTCGACATCTAGAAGTCTATTTATGTATAATGGTGGTACTATCAGTTGGAAGAGTTCCAAGCAGATAGTGATAGTAGATTTCACCATGAAAGTAGAATATATCACGAGATCAGAAGCTATGAAGGAGGCATTCTGGAATAAAAAGTTTATTGCAGAGATCAAAATGATGCCATCAGATGCCATTCCTCTTTACTGCGACAACATTGGTGCCATAGCCTTTGCTAAGGAGTCGAGGTCTCACCAAAAATCCAAGCACATTAAGCGGTGATACCACCTCATCCGCGATTACCTCGAGAAGGGTTACGTCGAGGTCAAGAGAGTCGACTCCATAGACAATGCGGCGAACTCACTTACAAAGTTGTTGGGCCAGTAGAAGATCGAAGCCCACCTTGAGAAGATGGGACTTAGATTTATAGCCAATTGGCTTTAGATCAAGTGGGAGTTTGTTAGATATGTGTGCCCTAGAAGTCAGAATTGGCTGACACTTATTGTACACTTCTAAGGACAAAATTATAATTTTGACTATAAATAATAAAATGAATTATTTTCTATCATAATGTGTATTTAGTGTCGGTGATACATTCCTTGAGTTAATGGTAATGATAATTCTTATTTTCAAGAGTTGAAAATTTAAGACATGAATTTTTGTTATGAACTCATAAAATGCTCCTGATCGTAGGATCATCATGAGGATGGTGATTGATCTGGAAGATTGACGTACAATCGCTTCTTTATAGTAGATGAGTCTTGAGTCTATGGTGTAGAGATATCGAAGCGAGAGTATAGGTACTCGTTAGAGAACGAGAGCACTGAGCATGACCACCTCGAGCAGTCATAAGAAAGTCTACCTTCTCGTCGACGATTGGCTTGAAGCTGCAGTGGTGTGTCTGGTTCTTTGATCTGAGGTGCATCGGCAGTTCACCTTAAGGGTGTTATAGTTTGACTATACCATGACTCGATCTCCTAGCCATTCAGAATCCTGAGGTGTATATTGGCTATAGCATGTTCATTGTAGGAATTGGATTACACCAAGAGGAAATCTATCTACCTCGGTAGATGAGGAGTAGCCCTATGATGATCATGAGAATCTAGTCCATAAGCCCATGGCCATGGCCGAGTGAAATAGTAGAAAGAGTTTCTATTAAGGGTTTCACATCGGACTTGAATCAAATGATTAAATCATATGATAAAAATTAGGATTTGATGAGTTCACCTTAATCCTAATCTGATCGGGGCTCAAGATAAAAGAACTTAATCATACATGTAACTACATCAAGAGGTTCATTTTTAGTTTTGATGGGTTTCTATCATATACTGCTAGATGTTATTGGTGGATTTTGAGAGCAATTAGAATGATTTGGATGATTGATCATTCTAGTTGTTTGAATCAAAAAAGTTCTGATCCATCGGAAGATATTTCGATGATGTCGATGATAGAGATCACGACATATTCTATTACCATATAGAGCTGAACCTAACTAGATCACATAAATAAGAGTTTGAATTTGAATATCATCAATTGGACTAATCCAGTTCAATTGATTTGAATTAGATTCAATTAGGTTCAAGAAAATCGTGCTAGCACACGATTGAGCCTAATGTTCTCCTTCTACAATCATCAAATATTATCTTGACTGGGCCAAATATATTTGGACTCACTCAGATACCTTTACTTGGTCTGACTGGAGCTTTTTTAGGTTAGAAAAGGATTGTCTTAATTTATGAGATAAATTTGAGACAACACCTGCCATTTTTCATCACCTACTAATTCTTGTCTTTTGACTTTGGTCAAACGTTGACCTTTGACACTTAGACATCTGCCCATGTGTCATGCACCTATAGGAGAGTAGATAGGGGCTCGTACCCTTGCTAGAAAAAGAAAAGGAGGGGGCACATTCTTAGGGAGGCGTGCACCCAAGGATAGGGATGCCTGGAGTTCCATACAGATCGGACTCTAGGTTGCTTCTTGGAATCAAACTAGGGGCGCCAAAGGACTCTGCTTTGACCAGTCTTGGCGCCACCTAAGAGTGTTGGAGAGGGGCTCTCATCTAATTGGATCAGGTGATGTCATCCCATCAATCAGATTTAGATCTGATTACATGAAGAGACGTGATTGGTTGGGATGATATGGCACTGCATGGTGCAGCAGGATCTATATAAACCCTATCTACGCCTAGATTTAGAAAACTTCTCCCTTTGCCCATGCCACATTGCTCTCTCCCTCTCTCCTCCATGCCTTCCTCAGATCTTCTCTCTCCTCTCCATGCCCAAGGGGTTTTGGACTTCAGTTTGGTGCGATCCAAGCAAGAAAAAGTAACAAGAAAGGAAGAAGGCAGCACTGCTGCAAGAGACGACATCAGATCTTCAAAAGTTATTTTGAATACCTTGAAGATCAGATCCAGATCTGATCTTTGGAGGATAGATTGAGAAGGAGGAGATATCCAAATTCTGCTTGAGTGAATATCGGTAGAGGCCAGACGATTGCGTGGCTACATCCAGAACCTTAGGCAATCAGCAGGATCATCATAGAATAATAAGATTACTCAAGAACATGGTATAAATTTAATTTAATTTAATTTATTTTATTAGATTTATCAAATTAGATCTAAAAAGTATCAGATCTGATTTAGATCTAAGAAAAAAATTTTTAAAATATTTTTCTTGATCAAATTAGATCTGAATGAACCTGACCCAGAAAATAATTTTTTTCCTTCATCCTAGTGAGACTAGGACACCTATCTCCATGCGCCACCTTAGCCCCAATGCCCCCCATGCCATTTTTGTTGGATTTTTTCATGAAAATATTTCTCGCCAGATGTTCACACATGCCTCCTTGCTCCCTTTATCTCAAATATGGTATTTAGATATTGTGATCAAGTCAAAAAAAGAGTTTGAGTTGATTAAAACTCTATGAGATAGAGTTTTGAGAAACCAAAACTCCTTCCTATTTTATGTTGTCCACATCCCTATTTTTTCTTTCAAATTTTCATGGCTTTTAGAGGCCTTTTTGTGTGACATTTCCTGGTAGTCTATGAAAAAAATAAAGGAGAGGGCGCCCAAGAGTTGGGTGCCCCAAGCCTAGCCCTGTTTGGATAACCCTTGATTAGGTATTTGACCTAGTCAAGGATTCCTCTATATCTCCTTATATAAAATGAATTTTGATGTAATTCTTTTATGGATTATACATCTGAGAGAGATTATTTGGGGTGTGAAAAATCTATGAGAAGCCTAGGGCATGGGATTTTGTAAAGGCACCAATCAAGGTGCTTTGGTGAGAGAAGAAAGAAGAAGAGGGTCTTCTTCTAGGTTTTTTCTTCCACTCCTATTCCTCCATCTTTGTGAGTGTTTGAGAGGTGTCTCAGTATCATGAATTATCTTTCTCAACTTTAAAAAGTTGGAGAGTCCAAGCTTGAAGGAAAGAAGATCCAGATCGATCGTTGGAGAAGGTTCAGCACAGTACTAGTATATTGTACTGATTTCTAGGCACCGAACTTCAGATCTACAATCAAGGGCTTATGTGGACAACTCATACAGGCCGAACATATGTGCAGCTTGGAGCAACCATCTTAGGCCTAGATCAGCATGTTAAGAAATTCAAAATTCAAAGGTAAGGATGATCTGATCTTCCTATTACATGTCTAGATCTGATCTAGAGTAGTTTGCTGTTGATATGATTATTATGCAATTCTTTTGATATTTTATTTTTTGATTTAATAGCATGCCTTAATCATATAATAGAATTCTATATCTAAGATTTTATGTTATATTGTTCATGATTTAATGTGATTAATTCATCTTTTCCACTATAATTTTGAAAAAGTTTCAAAAGCTAATCCAAGAATCCTAGATCGATTCCTGCAGTTGATATCAGAGCCTAGATTTATTTATTACATGATTTATGTATGATTAAATTATATTTTTAGATTAGATCTAATTTATAATCTGATGATTAAATTTAAAAATAAAATTTTAGATTGCACACGCTGTAAGGTTGTCCTGCTTTAAGGTTTATCCTTTATAATGGAGAGATTATCCTAGTGCATGCGGATCTAAAATCCTAATCATAAAATTTTAGATTAGATCTAATAAATTTTATGATCTGATTAAAAAAGTTTTAATCTAATTTTGTTATCATAAATATGTTAGACCTGATCTAAGATGATTTATGATTAATTAAAGTTGAAATAGTTTTAATTTTATGAGCATGTTTAGATTAGATCTAAAGTAGTTTTCATGTTTGTTATATGTGCATATTGATTATGAATCAAACATGCAATTAGTTGATAGAACCATATTATGAAAATCTTTTACAAATATAAAAATTATTTTTGAAATGCTGAACCCCAATCTTTAGCCCAAAACATAATTAAGAATTAAGAATTGATTGATTAGGATCTAGGATTGTGAATTGAAGATCCTAAGACATAAATCATAACACATTGGGTTAATGGATTAGTAAAAATTAGGTTCATTAATTGGGTTAGACCTAAGGTTAGATTAAATAATGGACTTAATTAGAGAATTGACTAAATCTAATCAATAGTTGTCTTAGATTAGGTCAAGGAATCTCTACATCAATTATAATAGCTGTAGTTGGTCAAGTCTATGTCTTTAACAAGGACCAAGATGGACTTGATTTCTAGCTATGCGGTCGAACCCAAAATTACTAGGTTGGTCAAGTTAAAACTAATGAATTGGATGGTGTCTAAGGTAAGTTTGGCAGTCTGACTAGTGATTTTTAATTGGAAGCTACTCGTACTAATTTAGTCTTTGATGAGTTAATGGCATATCTCTTTCATTGATCTCACTTACCTGACCATCCTGGTGAATTAGATTTTGATTAGATTACTTAGTGATTTGGGCTCACCCATGTCAATTATGTAAATCAGTGTGACTGATTTAGGTGCTCCTAATGCTAATTTGAATTAGGTCCTTTTTTTGCTCTGACTTGGTGAAGTTAGTGGGAGGATCAAAATTGGCTGGCTCATTCTCTCTATCTTTTTTAAATCAAATCAATTAAATCCTCTAAAATTATTAAGTCCTTAAAAATAAAATAGTTATGGTGATAAATAGATCATAGCCTCCTATTAAGTGGATGATAATGGGTCCATTAGTTTGATAATCATTGGAGGCCCAAAGGCTTGGTGTTTATCAGCTAATGGAATTATTATTCATAATATGATTTCTTAGCTGCATCTATCCAAATGGTGGTTAGGTTGACCAACCAAAGTTGGACTTAATCATTCTTTGGTTAGATGGATCAAGTATGGTCATGTTAATGGTTGGACCTAACCAGACATTTTCAATGGAGGCCAAAGTCTACTGATTAGGGACGGACAAAATTAAATTACTAAAAATTATTTAGAGAAATAATTAATTATGAATCTATCCTTAGATGTACATGGGTTAACCAAAATAAAGTTGGGCTTGTGTATAGTCTATGTGGATTTTAGTACCCACTAAGAAATTAGGATAATTTCTCGAATTGGAGGTAGGGGCTACCAATTCGAATAAAATAGTAGAAGAATCTTTTGATTAAAAGTTAAAATCTTTAGGTTTAATGAATCAATTACTAATTAGATTTTATTTTTTCTTGGTACAGACATGGCCACTTTCCTTTCGCTCCGATTATTATTAGATAATGATAAGCTGGTGGGATCCAACTTCGATAACTGGTATTGAAAGTTGAAAATTATCCTTGAGCATGAACGAATTCTTTATGTACTGATAGATCCAGTACCTGAGGAGCCAGCACCTAATGCATGTGGAATGGTCATAGATACTTATCAAAAGTAGCTCAATGATCGAATCACGGTGCGTTGCATTATATTGGCTACCATGAGCGATGAGTTCAGTCATAGGTTTGAGTTAGCTTAATCATAAGATATGCTTCAAGTGTTAAATGAGTCTTTTGGCACACCCGATGATATTGAGAGGCACAAGACTAGTTGTGCCATCTTCAACGCCAAGATGAGGGATGGAGCTTCAGTCACTGATCATGTATTGTACATGATCGAGTTGATGGAGCATTTGAGCAAGCTCGAATTTTTCTTGCATGAGCAACTAGAAAAAGATGCAATTTTGAACTCATTGTCCTAATCATATCTCCCATTCCTTACTCATTATGGAATGACAAAGCCTGAAGTTAACTACCATGGGTTACTGGGGTTGCTTCAAAAATTTGAAAAGGATCACCAATTCTACAAGGAGTCCATGAACTAAGTGGAAGGTTCATCCTCTGGTTCTCTATCCTTTAAGAAAGAAAAGAAGAACAAGAAGAAATCAAAGAAGGTGCAAGTTTAGGCAGGGATATTTGTATAGGGCCAGACCAAGAAGATCAAGTCTGATAAAAGTCAAGCTGAATGCTTCTTTTGCAAGAAGTGAGGGCATTGGAAGAGGAACTGTCCTCACTACATTGCCTCACTGGACCCCAACAGGTCGAGAAAGAAGCAAGTTATTGCTGGGCAAGATATTTATATGATAACTCCTTGCAATTTTTCTATTTGTGATAAAACTGACTAGGTATTGGATACTGGTAGCCCTTATCATTTTTACAATTCATAGCAGGGGTTGTAGGTCAGTAGAAGATTCGAGCAAGATGAGAGGTTCCTTAACGTTGAAGATGGAAGATCGGTTCCAATTCTAGCATTAGAAATCTTGAAACTCGTATTTGAGTCTCATATATTTATTCTTAGTGATTGTTATTTTTGTCCTAATTTTTATTTGAATATTATTTCTGTAAGCCTTTTGGCCAAACACAATTATGAATTTTTAATAAATAAAGAATTTTGTAATATCATTATGAATGGTGTTACTATATTCTCTGGATATTTGAACAATGGTGTGTACATGTTATCATAACCTATTAATATAGTCTATTCCACTGGCAAGCACCCTAGATTAATTAGTGTATCTGATATCTAGTTATGGCACTGTAGGCTAGGTCACATCAATAAGAATAGGATAAATAGGTTGACTCAAGAGGAAATCCTCGAAGTTAGTGATTGTGAATCACTTCCAACCTATGAATCTTATCTTCTTGAAAAAATGATCAAATCATCTTTTACTAAAAAAGATGAGAGAGCCACTGAGCTCTTAGGTTTAGTACATACTGATGTATGTGGACCAATGAGCATAAGTGCTAGAGGTAGATATCTTTGCTTCATTACTTTCATAGATAATCTATTCAGGTATGGATATGTCTATCTGATGAAACATAAGTCGGAGTTATTTGAAATATTCAAATGATTTAGAAGTGAAGTAGAAAAATAAACTAGAAAGAATATTAAGACTCTTCGATCTCACCGAGGAGGAGAATACATTTCTGATGAGTTTCTCACATATTTAGGAGAGAATGAGATTCTCTCCTAATGGACTCCTCCAGAAACACTACAGCATAATGATGTATCTGAGAGGAGAAATCAGACTTTGTTAGACATGGTCCGATCCTTGATGGATTTTTCCAGCTTATCGATATCCTTCTGGGGATATATACTCAAATTGGCTTGCTATCTATTAAATAGGGTTCCAAGTAAGTCTGTAATTAAGACTCCATACGAGATATGGACAGGGCGTAAGCCAGCACTTTCGTACCTTAGGATCTGAGGGTGCCCGGCTTATGTGAAATGGTTAATCATAGATAAACTTGGACCTAGGTCTGATAAATGCATATTTATAGGGTACCCCAAAGAATCGAAAAGATATATTTTCTACCATGCTAATGAACAAAAGATGTTCGTCAGCCTTAAGGAATCTTCTTGAAAAAGAAGTTTATTGGTGAAGGAACCGTTGCCTCTAAAGTTGAACTTGATGAAGTTCAATAGGTAGAAAAGCCAACACCTATTGCCCAAGCTGAACTGGATTTGATTAGATCAGATCCAGAGCCCAGTATCTTTGCACCATTAAGGCGATCCGATAGAGTACCACGTCAATCGAATAGATACTATGATTTCTTAGTCTAAAATGATGATTCTATCGAACTCGATGAGAACGATTAGGATTTGATCACCTATATGGATGCAATGCAGAGATCTGATTCTAAGAAATGGCTTGAGGCCATAAAATTTGAGATGAAATCCATGAAGGTCAATGATGTGTGAACATTGGTTGACCCACCTGAATGGGTTAAACTCATTGAGTGTAAATGGGTTTTCAAAAGGAAGAGGGGTGCAGACGAAAAGATGGAGACCTATAAAGCCTGTCTAGTTGCCAAGGGGTATCGTTAAGATTATGGTATTGACTATGATGAGATATTCTCTCCTATGGCAATGCTCAAATCTATTTGGATAATGCTTGCTATAGCTACCCATCTAGACTATGAGATCTAGTAGATGGATGTGAAGATAGCTTTTCTGAATGGAGAGTTGACCAAAAAGGTGTATATGATACAACCTGAGGGGTTTACATCTACAGATGAGTTCAAGGTGTGCAAGCTTCAGAGATCCATTTATGGATTGAAGCAAGCATCTTGGAGTTGGAACATGTATTTTGATAAGGTGATCAAAATGTATGATTTCGTTAAGAATGGAGAAGAGCCTTGCATCTACAAGTAGATGAATGGTCCAATAGTGGCATTCCTTGTCTTGTACGTTGATGACATTCTTTTAATCGGGAATGACATCTTTGCACTGTAAGGAATAAAAGTATGGTTGTCATCTCAGTTCTCCATGAAGGATTTGGGTGAAGCATCCTACATCCTAGGGATGAAAATCTATAAGGATGGATCTAAGAGGATGCTTGGGTTATCCCAGTTCACACACATAGAAATTGTGTTGAAAAGGTTCAGCATGAAGAATTCCAAGAAGAACTATCTTTCGATAGACCACGAAATTTCTCTCTCTAAGAAGGATTGTCCAACAACTACTAAAGAGAGAGAGCGTATGAGTAGAGTCCTATATGCTTCAATAGTGAGATCTATCATGTATGCAATGATATATATGAGATCAGATATGATAGACTCACTAGTAGTGAGTAGATACTAATCTGATTCAGAAGAAAATTACTGAAAAGTGGTTAAAACTATCCTTAAATATTTAAGAAATACTAAAGACCAATGGTTGGTTTATGGTGAGTCGGATTTGAAACTTATGAGGTTTACTGATTTTAGCTTTCAATCTGACCATGAAGATAGTAGAAACGTGTCGGGTTATATCTTTATCCTAAATGGTAGAGTCATCTATTGAAAGAATTCCAAGCAGCATAATATGACGGACTCTATTTATGAAGTAGAGTACATCATAGCATCAGATACTGTGAAGGAAGTTGTGTGACTGAGAAAGTTCATCATCGAGCTTGGAGTAGCACCCTCCCTTGAAGGTCCGATCCTGCTCTACTGCGACAGTACTGGTACTATTGCTCAAGTGAAGAAACCAAAAGCACACCAGCAGATAAAGCATATACTGCACTGCTACCACCTAATTTGAAAGATCGTGGATAGAAGTGACGTCGACCTTCAGAAGATCGATGAAAAGGATAATTTGGCCGACCCCTTCACTAAAGCCCTAGCGATAAAGGAGTTTGATGACTACAAGTCGAAGATGGGTATTAGATACTATGTCGACTGGCTTTAGGATCAGTGAGAGTTCTTGAAAAATATGTTCTAAAGTCAATCATCAGCCTATTGATGGTTGTACTATCTTGTAATTGTAATTGATTCATTATTAAATAAAATATATTTTTGGCATTTTCATCATAAAGTCTATATCTTCTAATGAACTTCATTATTGTGATGTAGTTCTTAGGACTATTTAGCTTCGATAAAGAAAGAATTTATCGATTAGTCCTTAAACTGTTTACGATCAAATGATATGCTATTAATAAGGACGACAATGTTTATCAAGCATAGGTCGTTATGTGCCATATGGGTTGGTTGTCCTTTTAACCAAGAAGTATGGAGACACTGGTATAGCATACAAATGAGATGTATGAGTACATCATCATTGAATGTGACCAACTTCAGAGCATTTTGCTATCGAGAATTGCTCTAATGAGATATAGGTATAAGTGTCCCTTAGATCTGAGATCACCATAGTGGCTAGCAATCAACTCACTCTACTTTGATACCAGACTAATTAAATTTTTAATTCAGTGATGAAAGATTTTTAGACACAGTCAAGTACTTGTGAAGTTGGTGAGTGATCAAGATGGGATTGGCCACTCTAAGAGTTTGAGAAGAATGCATCATTATGTTTCAATATAGTAAAAACCTTAGTCAGGATAATCTATGAGATGGATTTGATATTTTGAAATATAATATGGATGACCTAATTGAAGTTGACAATTAAACTCTGAGGTGTCCTATGAGCATTTTGGTCAAGGAGATGAATTATACATAAACTATATCCACATGGGTTCTAAGGATGTTGTTCTATACATTCGACCTATCCAATTATCGGATACCATTGCTAGATGATCACATCGATTGGTATAGAAATTTATTTCTATACTACCAACTTAGGTTTGGATCTATGGGTTCACACACATAAGAGTTTTCAATCTGATCGAATGGTTGATCGACGATTAAGAATCATTCTGGGGTTAAACATACGATTAATATTTGATCTAGTGCAAGTATTGTAGGAGGATTGATTAGCAATTTAATTACTAATTAACTTAATTTGATTAAGCCAGAGAATTAAGATTTAGTATAATTAAATATAATTTAATTAAATTTAGTTTGGACTTAATTGGATCAAGTCCAATTGGTTTATTGGATGAGCAAATTGTAAGAAAGAACTAGTCCTAGTTCAATTAGGACTTGTATCAACCCAATTTTTAATTTGATTAAAAAATTAAATCAAAATTAAATCTAATTTAATTAGATTATTAGTTGGACTAAGACCTAATCTAATTGGATTAATTAAATTCTAATTTAATTTAATCCAAGGATCAAGTTGGAGCAAGTCAAACTAGGAGTCCTAGTGAGACTAGGATTCCTATCTCCATGTGCCACCTTAGCCCCAATGCCTCCCATGCCATTTTTGTTGGATTTTTTCATGAAAATATTTCTCTCTAGATGTTCATGCATGCCCCCTTGCTCCCTTTATCTCAAATATGATATTTGGATATTGTGATCAAGTCAAAAGAAGAGTTTGAGTTGATTTAAACTCTATGAGATAGAGTTTTGAGAAACCAAAACTCCTTCCTATTTTGTGTTGCCCACATCCCTATTTTTTCTCTCAAATTTTCATAACTTTTAGAGGCCTTTTTGTGTGACATTCTCTGGTAGTCCATGCAAAAAATAAAGGAGAGGGCGCCCAAGAGTTGGGTGCCCCAAGTCTAGCCCTATTTGGATAACCCTTGACTAGGTATTTGACCTGGTCAAGGATTCCTCTATATCTCCTTATATAAAATGAATTTTGACCTAATTTTTTCATGAATTATACAATTGAGAGAGATCATTTGAGGTGTGAAAAATCTAAGAGAGAAGCTTAGGGCATGAGATTTTATAAAGGCACCAATCAAGGTGCTTTGGTGAGAGAAGAAAGAAGAAGAAGAGGGTCTTCTTCTAGGTTTTATCTTCCACTCCTATTCCTCCATCTTTATGAATGTTTGAGATGTGTCTTCATATCCCGAATCATCTTCCTCAACTTCAAAAAATTGGAGAGTCCAATCTTGAAGAAAAGAAGATTCAGATCGACCGTTGGAGAAGAATCAGCACAGTGCTAGCATACTGTGCTGATTTTCGGGCACCGAACTTTAGATCTACAATTGCGGGCTCGTGTGAACAACTCATAGAGGTCGGATACATGTGCGGCTTAGAGCAACCATCTCAGGCCCAGATCAGTGAGTTAAGAAACTCGAGATTCAATGGTAAGGATAATTTGATCTCTCTATTACATGTCTAGATCTGATCTAGAGTAGTCTGCTGTTGATATGATTAATATGCAGTTCTTTTGATATTTTATTTTTTGATTTAACAATATGCCTTAATCATATAATAAGATCATATATCTAGGGTTTTATGTTATGTTATTCATGCTTTAATGTGATTAATTCACCTCTTTCGCTGTAATTTTAAAAAAATTTCAAAAGCTAACCCTAGAACCTTAGATCGGTTCTTATAGGAGCCCATCCCACCAAACTTCAAACTCTCCTAATTTGAGAGTTATGATAGAACTTCTGATCTGATTGACCATCTTGAGGCCTTTCGGATGATTATGCTACTCCATGGTGCGCTGGATGCCATTCTGTGTTGAACTTTTTCATCTATCCTAAAGGAAGCAGCAAAAAATTGGTACTCGAGACTTAAGCTGAATATGATCTTTTCTTTTGACCAGATGAGCCATTAATTTGTGGCTCATTTTATAAGCAGCTGACGTCCAAGATGAGGTTCGAACTTCCTTATTAACATAAAGTAGAAAGAAAGAAAATCCATCCGAGCTTATATCAGTTGCTTTAATGCTGCTATGCTAGAGGTCTGAAATTTGAACAATGTAAGCTCAGAAGTGGCACTTCCAAGTCTTGAAAATATGAGAAGACAGATCATGAAAAGATGAAAGTGAGCCAAAAGAAGAATCAATCTTAATAGTAAAGTTTAGAAACTAGGTCGACTCACTTTGAGATTGAGCTGGCTCAGTTGGGAATTGGGTCGGCTCAGTCTAGGATTGGGTTGACTAGGTCTCAGAGAAAAATTTAGATAGAAAGCTGCATTTTTGAACTATTGGCATGGCACATAACTGGGTTGGCTCAGTCTAGGACTAAGCCGACCCAGTTGCAAGCTAGCTAGCTCAGTCTGAAATTGGGTCGGCTCAGTTTTCGTTGATTATTATTTTGTGTACATGGATTGTTTGGATTTGGAAAGTTTTTCTATGAGCTTGGACTTGACTCTTTGTAAAGTATATATATTAAAAATAGATCAAGATTGTAAGAGTGCTGAAATGTGTTGAATAAAAGCTCTTTTCTCTTGAAAATCTCTTCTTCTCTTCTTCTCTATTTTTTGATTTATTTGATCATACTTTTACAGAGATCTCTAAGAAGTACTTTCTTATTACTTGGCTAATCACCGACGGCCATGCCGATCCATGTGGAAAGAGCGCATTTTCCCATATTTGGTATCAGAGCAGTATTGCATGGAAGGAAGGAAGACACCTAGGATTTACTACATGCAAAATCTGTTGCACTAGGTTTTATCCTAAAAATTTCTAGTTTGCTTCGTGGTTGTCTCTAGATTGAGGTGGAGATTGTTTACACGGAGGAACGGTGATACAAAAATTTGAAAAGAGGATCTAGGGCTAGTTAGATTTTCTATGAAGGATAGTTTTACTGGTGTGTGACCATGAAGGATGTTAGGGATTTATTCTTGACTTGTTTGAAGTCATAAGATCAAGTAGATTCAAGATGAATTTTGAGAAGTTTGATGGTAAGGAGAACTTTACTCTATGGCAGCAAAGAGTAAAGGACTTATTAGTTTAGAAGAGGATCTACAAGATCTTGATAAAAGAAAGACCGAAAAAGATCAGTGCTAAGGATTAGAAAGAGTTGGAGGAAATTGCCTTTAGCACAATCCGAATGTGCTTGGCCGATCAGATTTTGCCCGAGGTTTGCACAGAGACTACGACAAAGAAGCTCTAGGAGAGACTGGAGAACACATACATGGAGAAGAACATGACAAATAGATTATGGTTGAAGAAATAGTTGTATAGTCTGAAGATGTCCGAAGGCGGAGATCTTGTTGAACATATCCAAAGGCTCAATCAGGTGTGTTTTGAGGTGATGAGTTTGGATGCAAAGATCGATAAGGAGGATCGGGCATTATTGCTATTATGTTCTCTCCCGAGTTCGTATGATGGTCTCATAACAATTTTAGTTTATGGGAAGGAGACTCTAAACTATGAAGAGATTGTTGGTGTGCTCAGATCAAATGAGCAAAGGGAGAAGATCTGCAAGAAAGACCCTAAGTCTGAGATTTTGGCTGTGAACGAAAGATAGGAAAGATCAAAGGAGAAGATAAGAGAAAAATCGAAGGATAGGTCAAAGTCTCACGATTAGAGGAAGATGACATTGAAATGTTATAAATGTCATCAGTCTGGACATTTGAGGAGAGATTATCTCCTTTTGAGATCAGAAAAAGAGAAGGCCAGCAAGGAAGATGATACAGCTTCTGTGAGCAGTGGAGATGACCTGCTAGTTGTATCAGATAGATCTACAGAGTGCGATACTATATGGATATTAGATTCAGCATGCTCGCACCACTATACTTCTCATCGAAAGTGGTTTACTACCTACTAGAAGATCGATGGTGGAAGTGTCAGCCTTGGAGATGATCACCTATGCAAAGTAGCTAAAATTGGCTCTATCAGGATGAGGATGTACGATGGGATCATTCGTACATTATCAAATATCAGGCATGTATCAGAGTTGAAAAAAATTTGATTTCTTTAGGCTAATTGAAGGAGCAAGGTTATGCTTTTAGTAGCCAGGCTAGGAGTGGATGTCTAAAAGTTTTTAAGGGAGCTTTGGTGGTGATGAGAGGTAGAAGACTGAGCAACAATCTTTACAGAATGGAAGGCTCAGTGGTAAATGATAGTACAGACGTGCTAGCAGTGGCACAGGAGTAGTAGATTTTATATCGACTGTGGCACTATCGGATGGATCATATGAGTGACCGTGGGCTCACAAAACTAAGCAAAAGAGGTATGATCCTAGTCCTGAAGAAGGAGGGCACAGATCTTTATGAGCCATGTATCTTTGGTAAACAACATAGGATAAAATTTGCCAGAAGTACCAAGCATAGCGAGGGAGTGCTGGATTTAGTGCACTTGGATGTGTGGGGACCAGCTCCTATATCAGCTAGAGGTAGGACAAAATACTTTGTTACTTTCATTGATGATTTCTTAAGGAAGGTGTGGGTTTATCTGATTCGAGAAAAATCATAGGTGTTTGCCTAGTTCAGAGCCTAGAGAGCTGAAGTAGAGGAGTCAGGGAGATAGGTAAAGATCTGAGGTTGGACAATGGAGGGGAGTATACTAGCCTAGAGTTCAGAAGATACTGTGAGAAAAATGGCATCAAACGCCATTACACGATGAGGATAACTACCTAATAGAATGGTGTCACGGAGAGGATGAATCAGACACTGACCGAGAAGACACGAAGTTTGAGGCTGCAGACATCACTCCCAAAGTTCTTTTAGGATGATGCTCTAATTTTTTCTTATTTTCTTGTGAACAGGTCCCCTCATTATAAGCTAAATGGAGGCATTCCAGAAGAGATCTAGAGTGGAAAGAAGGTGAAGCTTGACCATCTGAAAGTCTTCGATTGCACAGTCTATGCACATGTGGAGGCAACCGAGAGGAGCAAATTGGATCCAAAATCTCAAAAGATGACATTCATAGAGTATCCACAAGGAGTCAAGGGGTACCTACTTTGGGACTCTCAGGCATAGAAGTCAGTGATCAGTAGGGACGTTATCTTTGATGAGAAGAGCATCTTAAGGAGGTCTGGGATAGATGAAACTAGAGAAATAAAGGTGAACAGCGGTGGCTAGTCAAAGAATGATGGCATGTAGGTTACATCCACTTATAGGAGTGTTCCTGTTGAGGTGGAGCTGGGTAGAAAAGTATTATCTCAGATTGAAAATCAGCATGGAGGATTGATAGTTCAGATAGATGTGCAGGAGCAGCCACAGATATCAGACATAGATGTGCCAGTGGGAGTGGCTTTGCACAAGCCCCAACGTACTATTAGGAGATTGGTAAGATATGTCATTGATGAGGTTATCTCCTATGCACTCATCACTGTTAATGGAGATCTAGAGAATTATGCAAAGGCCATGGAGAGTGAGGATCATGATTCATGGATGCAGGCCATGATGGAGGAGATGGAATCACTTGAGAAGAATCAGACATGGCAACTGGTGGATCTTTTAGAGGGTGCTCGACCTATTAGCTCAAAGTGGGTGTTCACAAAGAAAGAAGCACCTTTAGAATAAGGTGGAGTCCGATTCAAAGCAAGCATGATAGCAAAGGGATACAAAGAAAAGGGATTGACTACATAGAAATTTTCTCTCCTATGGTGCGTCATACATCTATTCAAATTTTGCTGTCACTGGTGGCACAGCATAACATGGAATTGGAATAGATGGATGTGAAGACAGCCTTCCTTTATGGGACTTTGGAGGAAAGAATCTATATGAAGGAGCCAGATGGTTTCATAGAGATGGGATAGGAAGAAAAGATGTGTTTACTCAGAAAGTCTTTGTATGGCTTGAAACAATCCCCTCGTCAGTGGTATCAAAGGTTTGATAGCTTTATCTTAAGCCTGAATTTCAGTAGATATGAACATGATTGTTGTGTCTACATCAAGGATGTAGATGAGGAGGATGCCTTTTACCTATTATTGTATGTAGATGATATGCTCATAGCCAGTAGAAGTATGGATGTTGTGAAAAGATTGAAAAGGGCATTATCATCTAAATTTGAGATAAAAGATTTAGATCCAGCTGAGAAAATCCTTCGAATGAAGATTTGTAAAGATAGGTGCAAATGAGTGCTCCATTTGTCATAAGAAAAGTATGTCCAGAAGGTTCACTACTACAAGAAAAGATTATGGCAGTGGTTTATAACCGCTGCCGAAGCCCAAAAAATCGCTACCATAGGCTATGGCAGTGGTTTTCTAACTGCTGCTACTGCGGCCGTTGCCGTAGCTTTATGGCAGTGGTTGTTGCAGCGATTGTTAGAACCGTTGTCATAGATAGCCTATTGCAGTGGTTTATAAAATCGCTGTCATAGATAGCCTATTGCAGTGGTTTATAAAATCGCTGTCATAGATAGCCTATTGCAGTGGTTTATAAATCGTTGTAATAGATCGACCTATAGCAGCGGTTATGTAACCGCTGCTATAGGTTATCTATAGCAACAGTTTTTTAATCGATGCTATAGATCTAGTGTAGCGATTGGCATTGGACCTATGACAGCGGTTGGCATGGATATGCCAGCGATTTTAAAATCACTATCATAGATTTTGAATAATTAAAAAAAATTATTTTTTTTATATATTTTATCTGATAAATATAGATATATAACATAAAAAAATATAATAAATATAAAAATTATTCTAAAATGCTATAATTTTATTATCGAATAAAATTTATTATAATATTTTTTTAAAAAAATAAAATACATCAAAAGTCTCCTAAATCTACATCATCGTCATCATCGTTATCACCGAAAGCTAGAGTCGGAGCTGGAGCTGGAGCCGGAGTTGCAGCCAAAGCTGGAGCTAAAATACAAGCCAACATATCCTCAAAGTCTGTGACTCTAAAATGCGCATTGAGCATCGACATGAGATGCGCGCTCTTCAGTTCGATCTGCCCGCGTCACTGCATGATCTGCCCATGCCAATGCCTCCTCAAGCTCCTCTCGACTGACGACATCAGAAGTCTATGAGGAGACGCTCGCCTCCGATCAATAGCTCATCGGCATATGTCCAGACCTGCATTGGATCCTCCTAGAGTGCTTAGGCTCCAAGACCTAAGATAGATGGTCATGGGGCCCAGAGGTATCCGAGCTCTGGGCCCTCGCTCGCGAGCGCATCTAACTGATCTTGTAATTATAAATTAAAATAAAATTTTATAAGAAATGCTATAATACTAATCATATATACTAATATATCTAATACTTACAAAAATATGCCCGATCACGGCGTTCATCGGTCTGCCCGTCTTATCGATGCGACTGGATCGAAATATCTTGCTACGGTTGGGCATCACTCCATCTCTCATCAGCTATAACAAAGAATAAATTTATCAGAAAGATGATAAAAAATATGAATTTAATTTATCTAATAAGATTGAGAATTAATTACCTCTCTATGCATATGATTAGCCACAGACTCCTGGCTTAGAGTGTGCATATACTCTTGGGCTGCACGGTTCTTCCGATTCTGACGAGAGGTAGCCTAACAAGTATTCAAATAAATAATAAATATTTAAATAAAACTTTAAGCATATTGAAAAATTCAAAAGTTAGGAATTTTACCTCAAACTCCTGGCTCCTCTAATGTCTAACCATCCTCTCCCGCTGACTCAGAGGATAGTCCTGTATCCAGGGAACAAGCTCCTCCAGAGTGTCTCGTCGGTACATGAGCCATCCTCTATGGAGCTTGACCTTGTAACCCCGGTACAACTTTTCGATCTTCTTCAGTCGAGCATCTCGACCCCTCTCGTGATTGAAAAAGTCATACCTCCTCTGCATAAATTTATCAAAAATCAGTTACAAGATTATTCTAATCAAACATATATAGTATAAACATATAAAATACATAAATGTAACTAAGATGCGCGTACTTACCCATATCTCCTCGATATCCGATCTCTGACGGCAGCATCCATCAAATGCTAGTCTTTGGACTCTACGGGAATGATGTCTGACCATCTCATAAGTACTCTAAAAAAGGAATGCATCTCCCGCACGGTCTTCCCTACCGACATTTCCTCGGCATCATACTGCACCATCACCTGATGTTGGTGGTTCCACACATGTGCCATACGTATGGGATCGCAAAATATCCGACTGGATGATGCACGTGCAATGCAAATACGTTATGCAAATATATAAATGTATAAATACTATATAAAAAATAAAGTTATGCTAATATAATAAAAACATACACTCAGATGCCTGCAATAGTAGAGGCTCAACTATTGGTGGAGTAGATGCCGTCGGTGGAGTAGATGCCATCGGTGAAGATCCTTGAGTAGCCGATGCCGAGGTGGATGGAGTATGCTCTGACTGCTCCTCGGATGCTGAATTGCGCGTAACCTACCGAGGGACAGGGGTGAAAGCTAGATGGTGTTTTGGTGCCATCGTGGTCTGCAACATTAATGAACATTAATCAATATAACATCATGACATATCAAATTCTATACGCTCGAAAGTCGAGCCAGCTCCATGCCTAAGACAGCCAGCTCCATGCTTGAGACATTCGGCTAGGGTCCTCCCCCAATCGGCTCGATCACGATCCGAGCTGGCTCGATTGCGTATCCGAGTTGGCTTGGCTATTTGCCATCCCCTCAATCACTCCCTCTCTCGATCTCTCTTGCCGACGACGGTGGTGAGGCCAAACCCCCCTCCCTTCCATCTTTTTCATCTCTCGATCTTCCTCTCTTCCTCTCTCGATCTCCCTCACCGACGAGACCAGACCCCATCCCTCCCTCTCTCACTCTCTCGATCTCCCTCGTCGGCAAGTTTGGACCCCATCCCTCCCAGTGATGCCGACGAGGCAGACCCCTCCCTCCTTCTCTCACTCTCTCGATCTCCTACTCTCCCTCTCTCGATCTCCCTCGCCGACGAGGCTGGACCCCCTCCCTCCCAATGATGGCAGCGAGGTTGGACCTCCTTCCTCCCAATAATGGCGGCAAGGTCGGATCTCTTCCTCTCTCAAGTACAAACCCATCGAATATTTAGATTTGGATCCGATATCAGTAATTAAAATTGGGTCTGGATCTAAATATCTAGATTTTGATCTAAATTTAACCCGTTGATAGATCTAGTCCACAATCATTGACATGGCACGGCCCAAGGCTACCACCATGGCACAATCCAAAAACTATGACATGCAAGTAATTATAATATTTATAATATTTATCATAAATATTTTATAAATTATTATAAATATACATGAATAATAAATAATACTATAAAATTAAAAAAAATTATACCTATGGCTATAGAGAGCGGGTCGCACTGAAAGCTCCGAGGCTCGCCGGCGATGATGCTAGAGAAGGACGATGGTACTAGAGGTAACCTGCAAAACAAAAGCAAGATAGTGAGATAGAGAAGAGAGAAAAAGAAAAGAGAGAGAGAGAGAGAGAGCAGGGCGGTCGAGGATGGGGGGTCGGAGGGCGGGGGCACAGTGACGAGGAGGCCGAAGGAGGCTTCGTACTCGATTGGAGGAGTTTTAGAATGGTGGTGGTGGTGGGGGGTGGGGTTTCATGGGGCCTGAAGGAGGGTCGGATGAGGGTTCGTTGGGGATCGAGGGAGGATCGAATGGAGGGTGGGGGGGGGGGGTTTCGCGGGGCTCCGAGCGAGGGTGGAGGGGGGTTCGTCGGACGGGGGGTTTCACGGGGGTCGAGGGAGGGTCGGATGGAGGTTTGTCGGAGGGGGAGTTTCGCTGGAGGCCGAGGGAGGGTCGGATGGAGGGGTGGGGTGGCGGGTGGCGGAGAGGGGCGGCTGGGGATGGGGAGCGGAGAGGGAGGGGGAAGGAGTAGCACCGATCGAGGGGGCAGGAGGGTTGACGTTGGCCGGGGGGAGGTGGGGCGATGCCGACCGGGGGGAAGGGGCGATGCCAGTCGAAAGGGGAGGAGGAGCGATGCCAGTCGGGGGGAGGAGCCTCACTGACGATGAAGGGGAGAGGAAGAGAGAGAGCGAGAGAGATTGAGCATGCACAGGAGGGAAGAAAAAATTTAAAAATTTTTGACCTAACATACAGCAGTGGTTATCGAACCACTGCCATAAATCTATGACAACAGTTATCAAACTGCTATCATAGATCTACAGCAGCGATTTATGGCAGTGGTTCTATAACCACTGTTGTAGATCTATAGCAGTGATTTTTGATAACCGCTATCATAGGTGGAAAATAATTTTTTTTATTTTTTTTAAATATCATATAATTTTAAAATTTAAGATCCATCTTCACCGTTCATTATCTAAATAATTATCATTAGAGTGTCATCGCAAAAGGTTGCCTCGATGTGATGGCCCTAGCCTCATCGATCAAAAAAATTTGATTTCAACGATCATGAATGATGATGCAATAATCTGATAAATGGAGATCTTCGATGGATCCAAAAACCTGCAATGATGATTTTGATGATGTTTATAGCATACTATCAAAATTTTACTTCGATCGAATATCATTATCATGATCAATTTAGTACGAAATGATTTCGATCGTTAAATTAGAAATAAGTGATCAAAAGGTTAAACGACATCCGATTATGAGATAATTTTTTAGTTAAATAATCTTTATTATAATTTTAAATATTTTTTATAATGATGATAGTAAAATTTAAATCATTCTCATATAAACTGTTCATGTTAAGCATATATTGCAAAAGTACGAGCATAACAACTAGTGAAGTTTCAGAATGGTTATCAGGAGACGTATAGTTTTGATCGTTCTTCATCTCACGAGTTGAATTTTATAATCACCATCATAAAAAATGATTAAAGTAGTAGCCAAGATCATTTATAAAAAAGATTATCTTATAATCGAACACTGTTTGATTCTTTGATCACTCGTTTATCATTTAACGGCTGAAACTAATCTATACAAAATTGACCAAGATAACGGTATCCGATTAAAGTAAAACTTTGATAATATGCTACAAATATTACTAAGATTATTGTTGCAGATTTTTGGATCCATCAAAGATCTCCATCTATCAAATTATCGCATCGTCATTCATGGTCATCGAAATCGAATTTTTCTGATCGACGAAGCTAGGACCATCAGATCGAGGTGACCTTTTGTGATGACACGCTAATGATAATTATTTAGATAATGAACAGTGAAGATGGGCATTAAATTTTAAAATTATATAATATTTAAAATATATATATATGACAGCGGTTATAATTAACCGCTGTCATAAATCAAATTATAGCAGTGATTCCTATAACTGCTACTATAGGTCCGACTTATGACAGCGGTTATAATGAACCGCTTCTATAAGTCGACCTATGACAGTAATTTTTTATAACCACTACTATAGGTCCGATCGATGGCAGTAATTTTTGTTAACCACTACTATATATCAGACCTATAGCAGTGGTTACAAAAATCGCTGCTATAGGTTTGACCTATAGCAGCGGTTAACGAAAATCACTGTCGTAGGTGCTATGATAGCGGTTTGAAAAACCGCTGCTATAAACCATTTTTGTAGTAGTGATTCTGAAGAAGTTTGGGATGGAGAAGGCCAAATCTGCAGAGACGCCATTGCCGAGCCATATGTCTCTCTCCAAGTTATAGTATCCCTAGTCAGAAGAGGAGAGAGAGTACATGGAATGAGTTTCTTATGCAAATACCGTAGACAGTGTGATGTATACTATGGTGTGCTATAGATCAGATATGGCACATGCTGTGAGCATGGTTAGTAGATACATGGCTAATCTTAGGAAGAAATACTGGAAAGTATTGAAATGGATATTAAGATATCTACATGGAACAAGGGATTATGGTTTGGTATTTAGTGGATAGTCGGAAGGATTTGGAGAACAATCTATAAAGATGTGTAAAGGTTCAAGTCCTCTGGAAGGATTTGTTGATGCAAATTATGCTGGTGATCTTGATACAAGGAGGTCTACTACTGGATACCTCTTCTACGTATATGGTGGACCGGTGTCTTGAAGATCAATCGTTCAGCCAATCATGGCCTTGTCTACCATAGAGGCCGAGTACATTGGGATAATGGAGGCTATAAAGAAAGCCCTTTGACTTAAGAGGTTGATTGATGAGTTAGGGGTGGAGTAGAGTAAGATTACGCTATTCAGTGATAGTCAGAGTGCTCTATTATTGGCACAGAACCCAGTCTATCATGCACGCACAAAGCATATAGACGTGAGGTACCACAGGATCAGAAAGCTGGTGGAGGATGGTGAAGTAGAACTGATGAAGGTCCATACCAAGAAGAATCAGTCTGATGCACTCACGAAGGTAATCCCCAGAGATAGCTTTCAAAGATGTGTGGCACGAATGGGTCTGTTGAGAAGAGATGAGTTCACAAAAACTTGGAAGCATCAAGGTGGAGAATGTGAGCTCAGAAGTGGCACTCCCATATCTTGAAAACATGAGAAGATAGGTCATGGTAAGACGGGAGCGAGCCGAAAGAAGAATCAATCTCAATAGTAAAGTTCAAAAATTGGGCTGTCTCAGTTGGAAACTAGGTCGACTAGATCTCAGAGAAAAATCTAGATAGAAAGCAGCATTTTTGGGCTATTGGCACGGCATACAACTAGGTTGGCTCAGTCCAGGTTAGTCGGCTCAGTCTGAAACTGGGCTGACTCAGTTTTTGTGGGTTATTATTTTGTGTACGTGGGTTGTTTGGATTTAGAAAATTTTTCTATGAGCTTGGGCTTGACTCTTTGCAAAGTTTATATACTAAAAACAGATCAAGATTGTAAGAGTGCTGAAATGTGTTGAATAAAAGTTTTTTTCTCTCAAAAATCTCTTCTTTTCTATTTCTTAATTTATTTGATCATGCTTCCGTAGAGATTTCTAAGTACTTCTTTATTACTTGGGTAATCACTGGTGGCCACATCGATCCATGTGGAAAGAGCGCATATTTTCAACAAACCAATCTATAGCCATGGCCGCATTGAAAGGTGGTCTTCAGAAGAATGATCTTCTATCCTCTCTAGAAAGAAAGTATCCTAAAAATTTTGCTGATATGTTGGCCTGAGCTAAAGGTTATGCCCGAGCTAAGGAGGCCTTCAAATTAAGAGATGATGAAGCCATAAGAGAGCAGCGAGCGGGTGAATCCGACAAGCTTGCACCCAAAGGAAAGCCAAGTGAAGCTCGACCGCACTTCCGAACTTCTCTCGAGCGGAGATGAGCTCGAACTCCTCCTCGAGCTCATCGGTAGAAAAGTTTGGATCGAAAAACCCAGTAGAACTTCCCTTCCCGAAGATTCAATAACTATGGTCCCTTAAACGCCTCGAAGATCCAAGTGCTAATGGAGATAAGGAAGCAGCTGCTAGGATCGAAGAGTATGCGGACTCATCTGACCAAGCACAACTTCAACAAGTACTACCTCTACCATTATGACCACGGTCACGATACTGAAGAATGTATCCAGCTTTAAGACGAGATCGAGGCATTGATCAGAAAAGGTCGGTTGGATCGGTTTATTAGGCACCGGCCTGAGAAAAGAAAAGAACATCCAAGAGCCCTACCATAGCCCGAATCTTCTCGGAGGGATGAACAGCAAGAAGATTGACCTCCTCTTGAAATCATGAATACTATTACTGGGGGGCATCGACGGGGGTAGCCAGTAGGTCGGCAGAGCCAGTAAAGAAGCAGCGGACTGAATAATCTATCACCTTCATCGGAGAAGATGCTCAAGAAGTTTAGCTTCTGCATTATGACACGATTGTAGTTACTTTAAAAATTGCTAATTATGATGTATGCCATATTTTAATTGATAATGAAAGCTCTGCTGATGTCTTGTTTTATGATATTTTTTCTAAAATATCCATATCTGAAGGTAGGATGGGTCTGATGAATTTTTTGTTAGTAGGATTCGCAGGTGATGCAGTGCCAGTGGAAGGAATAATAACATTGCCTATGGTCGCGGGTCGATACCCAAAGCAATCCAAAGCTAAAGTTGATTTTTTAGTAGTCAAAGCTCCTTCTGCTTATAATGCTATTCTTGGCCGACTTGGTTCGAATGCAGTTCAGGCTATGGTTTCAACTTATCATCTGAAAATGAAGTTTCCAACGAGATCTAGAGTAGGAGAGGTTTGGGGAGACTAGGCACTGGCTTGACATTGCTATAATATTGCCCTATAAGGAGGAAGACAAGCAGACCCTTATCTAGTGGATGGACTTGACGCCCATGATGACCTATCTGAAGAAAGGGGGAAATCCATTGATGACCTGGAGGAGGTTCCTTTGAATGATGGGAATAAGAAACACACTGTAAAAATCGGCTCGAATCTGAAAGGAGAAGTGAGAAAGTAACTCATCACCTTCTTGCAAAGGAATATTGATGTCTTCGCTTGGGCACCTGCATATATGCCTAGGATTGATGCAGAAGTAATGGAACATCGCTTGGGAGTAGATCTAAAATGCCGATTAGTGAAATAGAAAAAGCGTAGCTTTGCACATGAGAGATAGAAAGCTATTGTAGGCGAGGTCGACAAGCTCTTCAAAGCAGAATTCATTCGAAAAATGCTCTATCCAAACTGAATCGCAAATGTCATTCTCATCAAAAAGGCAAATGGCAAGTGGAGAATGTGCATAGACTTCATAGACTTAAACAAAGCTTGTCCAAAGGACAGCTACCTCCTACCCAGGATTGACCAACTAGTTGATGCAACTTCGGGCCATGAACTCCTCACCTTAATGGATGCCTTCTCCGATTATAACCAAATCTAAATGGCACCAGAGGATGAGGAGAAGACTGCTTTTATTACTGACCGTGGTCTTTATTGTTACAGGGTCATGCCCTTTAGGCTTAAAAATGCAGGTGCAACTATTAGCACTTGGTGAATAAAATCTTTAAGGAGCAGATCGGCCGCAACATGAAGGTTTATGTAGATGATATGCTGGTCAAAAGTTGATCTTCTCCAAGTCACATTGCAGACCTTAAGGAGACCTTCAATATCCTCTGAAAGTACAATATGAAGCTGAATCCTACAAAATGTGCTTTCGGAGTAACCTCAAAAAAGTTTCTGAGATTCATGGTGTTAGGTGTGGCATTGAAGTTAACCCAGAGAAGATCAAAGTCATACAAGAAATGACTATCTCAAAAATAATAAAAGAAGTTCAATGCCTCATAGGCAAGGTAGCAGCCCTAAATCGCTTCATTTCAAGGTCGACGGAGCATTGCATTCCCTTCTTTCAAGTACTTAAACAGTCTAAGAACTTTAACTAGACTCCTAAGTGTCAGCAAGCTTTTAAAGAATTGAAGAACTATGTCAGTTCGCCTCCACTCCTAGCCAAGCTTGAACTTGAAGAAGACCTGTTCTTATATCTCGCAGTGTCTCCAGTAGCCATTCGAGCTATCCTAATTAGAGAAGAAGCTAAAGTTTAGAAGCCAATCTACAATATAAGTAGAATCCTGGGGGATGCAGAAATAAAGTACACTAAATTAGATAAACTAACTTATACCTTGCTGATTACTGCTAGTAAGCTCCGACCTTATTTTTAGGGACACAATCACTCTTCTTACTGATCAATCCATTAAGGCAGTCCTGCACCGACCTGATATCTCAGGGAGAATAGCAAAGTGGGCGATCAAATTAACTAAGTTTGACATCAATTTTCAACCTCGATCATCCATTAAAGCTTAAATATTGGCTAATTTTATAGTTGTTCGGGATAAACCCCGCTCCTGCCGAAGTCCAGTTTGATGCTTAGCCTAATGTAACTGGTAATCACAAAAGAGCTTTGATCGAAAATTCTTCCTCTTGGAACTTCTCCAGTAGCTGAATCCTTCCGGACTCCTCCAGCAGCCGAACTCCTTCTGGACCCCTCCAGCGGTCAAACTTCTTCCGAACTCCTCCAGCAGTCGAACCCCTTTCGGACTCCTCCAACGGTCGAACTCCTTTCGAACTCCTTTAGCGGTCGAACTCCTTTCAGACTCTTCTAGCAGCTGAACTCCTTTCAAACTCCTCTAGTGGTCGAACCCCTTTCAAACTCCCCGCAGTCATTCAAGAAGGTCTTCGCATGAGTTCGATCCCATGCATGACATGAACCGACCCACACCCAGACTATCTTAAAGGAGTCCGAACTCCTCTAGAATTGATATAGCTCAAAGGTCATCACCAACCAATGCCCACCCCTTCGAAGTTTTACTATCAAATCTCAAACGGACTGGCATCTTACGACAACAAACACTGTCCTCCATAACAAACTCTACGTGGCCCCGAGCGGCCCACTATCCGATAGTTACGGCTATCACTATCAGTTTGTTACAGGCTTCATCTATAAAAGGGATCCTCCAGATATGTTTTCTCTAGGCTCTCTTCTTTCTTCCAAAATTCTGCAACTTTCTTGACTGAGCACTCCATTTCTGTTGGCCGAAAAAGATAACTTGACCATCGGAGGATCTTGTCAGAGCCACTATCCCGGGCTCTGGACGAGACTTGTTTGCAGATCACCAATGGCGACCTCGTCTTCTCCGACTCCAGCACTTCTTCGATGGTAACCAGATTTTGCACCAACAGAATTAGCGCTGGAAGAAGAAAACTCTGTTCCTGAGGTTTTCTTGTTCTTAAAGGAGTGTTCAGCAGCAATCTCCTCTTCTTTCCTCTCTAAGAGTTCTTTCAAAAAAAAAATGCCTCCCTAGGAAAAGCTTCGACTCGATGGTCAACAACCTTTGTAGCCAGATCCCCGTCCAGATCCATCCCGCTCTCGCTTCAGGCCTCCAGCAACTCAAGCTCCACCTGCAGCCATGGTGGATGCAGAGCAGTTCAACTTTGCTTGGTTCCAGCAGGTTCGCATGGGCTCGCAGGAGGCGGTGCAGGCCATGCATCGGTAAGGCTCCAGGTGTCAATTCAATCAGGAGCAGACTTCTCCTAGAGCCCCATGATTCGGTCTAGGGGACGGCTGACTTGGGCTAGCCGGTTGGTGACCTCCGAAAAGGAAAAAGCAGAAGGGTGGAGAGCCCTTGCTCGGAACCATGACTTCGACCTTAGGAAGGGAGCTTTTACCTCCGTTCCCATCCCTAGAAAATCCTTGGAGATCAACGAATCGTGAAGATCTTCTGAATCAAATGCTCCAGAAAATGAGTCCGACGAATCGAAGAAGCTCCATCATGCTTCCCTCCTTACCCACGGTAATGATATTTGCACTGACCCTCCCTTTTTCTCAGAAGAGTATGTAGGAATCCAATCCAGCTTCGAACTTCAAGCTCCTATAGTTTGAGAGTTACGATGGGAACCACCGATCCGATCGACCATCTGCAAGGCCTTTCAGGATAATGATGCTGCTCCACGGTGCACCAGATGGCCATTTTGTGCCGAGCATTTTCCATCCATCCCTTAAGAAAGTTGCTACCAGAAATTGGTACTCAACACTTAAGTCAGGCACTATCTTTTTCTTCGAATCAAATGAAGCCATCAGTTTGCAGCTCACTTCGTTAGTAGCCAACGTCCGCATTGAGGTTTGGATTTTTTGATGAATATCAAGCAGAAGGAGAAAAAATCTATCTAGACTTATGTCATCTAATTTAATGCTGCTGCATTGGAGGTCAAAAATCTGGACCAGTCTGTTGCAATGGCCACACTCAAGGACGGCCTTCAGAAGAATGATTTACTATTTTTCCTGAAGAAGAAGTACTCCAGGGACTTTATCGATATGCTGGCTTAGGCTAAAGGTTATGCCCGAGCTGAAGAGGCCTTTAAGGCCAGGGATAATGAAGCCGCTTAGAAGCGGCAGATGGATAAACCAAATGTGCCCGTGGCTAGAGAGAAACAGAATAGAGCTCAGCCACGCTCCTAAACTCCTCTGGAGCGTAAGTGGGCCCAAACCCCTACCCGAGCCCAAAGGTGAAGAAGCCTGGATAGAAGGGCGCGACGGAGCTCTTGCTTCAGAAAATTTCACAACTATGCCCCTCTTAATGCTCCAAAAACCTAAGTACTGATGGAGATTAGGGAGCAACTACCGAGACCAAAAATGATGCACACTCATCCCGGCAAATGCAATCCTAGCAAGTTCTGCCTCTACCATCGTGATCACAATCATGATACAGAAGAGTGCATCCAGCTCTAAGATGAGATCGAGGAGCTCATCAGGCGTGGTAGGTTTGGCTGGTTTCTACGACGCCGATCGGAAGGATTAGAGGATCGATCGAGAGCACCCCCACCGTCGGAACCACCGAGGGGCGAGGAGCAGCGAGAAGATCGGACCCCGATCGGTATCATTAATACCATCTCTAGGAGACTTCAGCGAGGGGACGCTAGCGAGTCACTCAAGCCCAAAAAGAGGTGAAGAACTGAAGAGCCCATCGCTTTCACCGATAAGGATACTTAAAGAATCCAGTTCTCGCACAACGACGCGATTGTAATCTCTTTGAACATCATTGATTATGATGTATGCTGCATTTTGGTAGATATTGAAAGTTCCACTGACATTTTGTACTATGATGCTTTCTTTAAAATATCCACACCCAATAATCGCTTGGAACCCATGAGCTTTCCGTTGGTCAGCTTCACTGGCAACGCTGTGCCAGTGGAGGGAATGATAACTCTAGTCATGACTGCAGGACAATATACCAAGCAGGCCAAGGTGTGGGTTGACTTTTTGGTGGTAAAAGCCCACTCCGCTTACAATGCAATCCTCGACCAACCTGGTCTGAATGCACTATGAGCTGTAGTATTAACCTATTATCTGAAAATAAAATTTTCAATAAACAACAGAATAGGTGAAATCAGAGGCAATCATGCATTAGCTCGACACTGCTACTCTATCACCTTACGAAATGGCACTCGACTTGACCCCTACCCAGTTGACAGGCTTGATGTTCGCGATGACCTTGTCGAAGAATAGGGCGAGCCCTTAGAAGATCTTGTGACCGTCCTCCTGAATGATGGGAACACGGAGTATATGGTGCAAATTGGCTCCAATCTAAAAGATGAAGTTTGGGAGCAGCTCATCGCCTTTTTACAGAGGAATGCCGACGTCTTCGCTTGGGTTCTGGTGGATATGCTTGGGATTGATGCCGAGGTTATGGAACATTGGCTGGCCATCGATCTCAAGCATCGATCAGTAAAAGAAAGAGTTCAGGGCTATGCACCAGAAAGGCAGAAGGTAATAGCAAGAGAAGTCGACAAGCTTCTCAATGCTTGATTTATTCAGGAAATCAGCTATCTGAATTAGGTTTCTAACATGGTGATGGTCAAGAAGGCCAACGATAAGTGGAGGATGTATATAGAGTTCAAAAAGCTAAACAAAGTCTGCCTAAAATATAGCTATCCTCTACCCAGGATTGATCAACTGGTAGATGCAACCTCAGGCCACGAGCTCCTTACCTTCATGGACGTCTTTTTCGGCTATAACCAAATACGGATGGTGCCGGAGGATGAGGAAAAAACTGCTTTTGTTACTGACCGTGGTCTTTACTATTATAGGGTTATGTATTTTGGACTCAAGAATGTAGGGGCAACGTACGAGCGCCTGATCAACAAGATCTTCAAGGAGCAGAATGGCTGCAACATGGAGGTGTATGTGGATGACATGCTCGTCAAAAGCTGAGCTTCAATAAATCACATCGCCAATCTTGAAGAGACCTTCAGTGCACTCAAGAAGTATAAGATGAAGCTGAACCCGACCAAGTGCACCTTTGGTGTGACCTCGGAGAATTTTTTGGGGTTTATGGTGTTAAGGTGCGGGATCGAAGCAAATCCAGAGAAAATTTGAGTTATTCAAAAAATGACTGCTCCAAAAATAATCAAAAAAGTTCAGCACCTGACTAAAAAAGTGGTGATCCTAAATCACTTCATCTCGAGATCGACCGAGCGATGCATGCCCTTCTTCCGATAAGAAACCAAAGACCTTCTGCTGGACGACAGAGTGCCAATGAGCATTTGAGGAGCTCAGAAACTACCTCAGCTCATCCCTACTACTAGCTAAGCCTGAACCTAGAGAAGAATTATTCTTGCACCTAGCAGTATTTTCGACGGCTTTGGTAGTAGTCCTGATCAAGGAGGAAGCGAATATGCGGCGACCAATCTACTACGTAAGCCAGGTCCTGAGGGATGTAGAGACCATGTACTCTAAGTTAGAAAAATTGACTTACTCTCTTCTAATTGCTACCAAGAGACACCGACCTTACTTTTAGGGATACACCATAACAGTCCTCACTGATCAATCAATAAAAACAGTCCTTCATCGAATGGATGCTTCTGCAAGAATCACGAAATAGACAATCGAGCTCATAGAGTTTGACATCAATTACCGACCCCAGCTATCGATCAAAGCTCAGATATTGATAGATTTTGTAGTAGAATGTACCATTTTAGATGAAGCTGAGCTTGAACAGAATGAGACCAGCATCCCAAGGTTGCAACCGAGCCTCCCGAAGAGAGTGCTAACCTTTTCGAAGGTTTTTGGGCCCTATACATGGATGGTTCGTCCAACTCCATTGGAGCATGTGCGGGGTTGGTTTTAGTCAACCCCGAGAGAGTCATCATCGAATATGCGCTATGCTTTGAATTTCCTACAACTAATAATGAAATCGAATATAAAGCACTGATCATCGGGTTAAAAATAGAAAGAGAGTTAAAAGTAGATCAACTTTAAGTCTACAGTAATTTCCAATTAGTGGTCGGTCAAGTTAGTGGCAACTATGAAGCATGGAAGGAAAGTATGATGAAATACCTCGAGAAAGTAAAGAATTTGACTCCGGCCTTCGACAGTTTTGACATTCGACAGATTTCGAGGGTAGAAAATACAAGAGCCGACCTTCTCTTTAAATTGGCTACTTTAGCCCCAACCGAACTATCCAAAGAAGTATTTTTTGAAACTTTAAAATATCCAAGCTTAGAGAAATCACAGCTTGTTATGCAGATGAAGCTCGAGCCGAGCTGGATTGACCCGTTAGTTGCCTATCTCAAAGAGAAAGTTCTTCCTCATGATCTGAAAGAAGCTAAAAAACTCAGGAATCAAGTCTTTCAATATGTTTTGTATGAGGGCAAGTTGTATAAAAGGTCGTATTCACTCTCACTGTTGAGATGTCTCCAACCTTTAGAGGCCGACTTCGTATTATGAAAAGTGCATGAGAAAATTTATGAAAGTCTTGTAGGAGCCAGATCCCTATCACAAAGACTACTTTGGCAAGGATACTATTGGCCGACCTTATACCATAACTCTATGGAGTATGTCAAAAAATGTGACTGCTGTCAGAGAAATACAAATATACAAAGACAGCCAACCTCCGAGCTTACTCCGCCAAGCACACCTTTGCCATTTGTACAGTGGAGAATGGATATACTTGACCCTTTCCTAATGGCCTTCAAACAATGGAAGTTCCTTCTGATTGCGATCGACTACTTTACCAAATAGGTCAAAGCCGAACCACTAGCAAAAATTACTGAGGCCAAGGTACAAGACTTCGTCTTGAAGTCAATCGTCTGTCGATTTGGTCTATTTCGAACTCTCATAACAGATAATGGATGACAGTTCATTGGGACAAGGTTCATCGAGTTCTGTGAAGATCTAAACATCTTCCATCACTTGACGTCGATAGCTTACCTATAGATAAATGAAAAAGCTGAAGTGACCAATCGGATCCTATTGCAAGACATTAAGACAAGACTCGAAAGAGTAAGAGGAACCTAGGTGGACAAACTCTATCATGTTCTATGGGCATACCGCACTACCCAAAGGCTGTCGACTGGAGAAATACTGTTCACCTTAGCTTTTGGAGCAGAGGCAGTCATCCCAATTGAACTTAAGCTTCCATCGGCCACGTTAGGAACAGGAGGAGAACCTCATCCTAACATGAGCAAAGTCGAAGGCCTCGTTCATTTTAGATGAGATGAGGAGAGAGGCCCTGACAATGGCCCTAATATGCCCTTACAGCCCGTTAGAAATAGGAGGAGAACCTCGTCCAAACATGAGCAAAGTCGAAGAACTCATTCATTTTAGACGAGATGAGGGGAGAGGCCATGACAAAGGCCCTAATGTGCTCTTACAGCCCATTAGAAATAGGAGGAGAACCTCATCCTAACATGAGCAAAGTCAAAGGCCTCGTTCATTTTAGACGAGATGAGGAAGAGGCTCCTGACAACGGCCCTAATATGCTCCCTACAGCCCATTAGGAATAGAAGAAGAATCTCATCCTAATGTGAGCAAAGTCGAAGGCCTCGTTCATTTTAGATGAGATTAGGAGAGAGGTCTTGACAACAGTTCTAATGTGCTCCTACAGTCCGTTAGGAATGGGAGGGGAATCTCATCCTAACATGAGCAAAGTCGAAGACTCGTTCGTTTTAGACGAGAGGAGGAGAGAGACTCCGACAATGGCCCTAATGTGCCCCTATAGTCTGTTAGGAACAGGAGGAGAACCTCATTCTAACATGAGCAAAGTTGAAGACCTCATCCATTTAAGATGGCATGGGAGAAGAGGTCCTGTCAATGGCCCAAATACATCCCTATAAGCCACTTTAGGAATAGGAGGAGAACCTCATCCTAACGTGAGCAGAATCGACAACCTCATCGATATAAGATAGGATGGAGGGAGAGATCCTACCGACGATCCTAATGTACCCCCATAAGCCATGTTAAGAATAGAAAAAAAGCCTCGTCCTAACATGAGCAAAAGTTGAAACCTCGTAGACCAAAGACGTGGAGAAGGAAGAAGCTTGATGAAGAATCCTTACATGTGTTTTTCTACGATAACTTGACTACGTCAAGTGCAAAAGATAGAACCTTATCCTGGTTTGTAAAAGAGGTCCTAGTTCGACATCCACAACAAGCCCAGCATCCACAATAAGCTCGGTGCCCATAACAAGCATTTTATAAGAAAAAGATAAAGAAAAAAATGAGGTAAAGAAGACAAGACCGCAAATAGGCCTCAGGTTCATGCAAAACAAAAATAGCAAAAAATGTATTATTTCATTATAAAAATGAGTTCATTACAAGCAAAGCATAGGCCGACAAGGCCAATTTCACTGAAAGAAAAAAAAAAAGAGGAAGAGGCCGAAGCTCTAAGATGAATCAGATTCTTCGGACTTCGGACTGCCAGCTTCGACCATCACCAAGGCTTGCTTTAGCCTATGGATCTCCTCTTCGAGCTCCTTCTTCTAGAAGAAACTATTTACATACATTCTATTGGCGAGCTAAAACTTACCCTCAATCTCTCACCGCTGTCTCCTTAAAACTTCAAACTCGACCTCCGCATCCTCGACAGTCCGATGTTCATAGGTGAGCTGAAGCTTCAGCCATTGAGCCTCGGCCTGCTCCATTCCAACCACCTCTGAAAGCTCACCAACGATCCTCTTCAAAGAGGCAATCTCCTCCGACTCACCACTCGCACTAGCTTCCTGATTATTATGGAGTCACTTCCAAAGATGAGCTGCCTCATCTTTGGCAACCTTGAGCTCGCCTTCAAGCCTGGACATCTTCTCCGCTCAGGTCATTCGGTAGCTATTATGCCAGTCCTTAGTATCTTGCAGCTGGTTTTGAAGTTGCAAAAACTTTATTGACCAGTCTTACTCGTATCGGGCCTTGTCGGTAGACCACGGCAAGCTTCCTTCTAGAAGATGGATCTTTTCTCTGGCCTCCTTTCGGTCAGCTTCAAGAGAGCTGATCTTCGCTGTCAGTACCCAGGACTTATCGCTGGCATTTCTTTTGAGTTCGGTGATCTCCTTCTCAAAGCTGCCCTTTCGAATATTGAAGCTCACCGCTTCCTTCATATGCAAGCCTTGGAGGTGAGTGACCTCTTTGGTCACCTCAGAAGCATTCTTTCGTGAGGTTCGAAGATTATCCTCCGTCTTCTTCAACTTCTTCCTAAGAAGATGAACTTTCTTCCTCAGGTTCTTTATCAAGGGCTTTATCGGAACCCCCTGAGGTAGTGGATTAGCATTGGTGAGAGACTGCATTCGAAATATGAAAAGTGCTCAAGGGTATTAAAAAAATTTACTTCATTTAATCAAAATTTTTGAGTACAAGACACAAAAAAAAATGTACAACTACTCGAGGATCTTAACCTCGGAGGGCAGAGTCGGATCATTCTCGACCGCCTCAGGTTCTCGAACTGGTTTGGGCACGTCTGCAGTAGGTTCAGATGGGCCAGAAGCGGGCTCATTGAAGGAAAGGTTGACTACAAAATTAGACGGTCTCGCCTTCACGTCGTCTTCCTCCTCCTCCTCCAGAAAGCTAAGGTCAAGCTCGAGGAACCTTTGGGCTATTCTGCCTTTGTAGAGCTTGAAATCCTTGATAAATGCTTCCTAGCCAAACTTGACGTTCAGGTTTCGCATTTTGGGAGAGGTATTGAACTCTTCCACGGTCCAGGTCATTACCTTCGAGATCGACTTCGCCATTTGGATCTCCAGTTCAGTAACCCTATTTTCGACTTCCTTCCTCCTCTCCTCCTCCAGGGCCAGTGCAGCCTTTAGTCTGACCGAGGCGAACTCCTCTTTACGGAGCGCATCCTGAAGACTTTCAATGTTCGCTGCCTTCTCCTTGGCAAGATGCTCGACCTCATCGATCTTTTTTCGAAGATGGTGGACCTTGGCTCGAAGGTCCTCCTAGGCCTTCTGTGCCTCCGCCTCCTAACGACGCACCCTCTTGATGTGAGCGAGCATCTGATGATCCAACTGTAACAAACAATTGGTGTTAAAAAAAAAAGAGAGAGAAGAAGGAGAGAAGAAGAAAAGTGCAGAAGAGAAAAGAAAGAGTCAAGCAACAAAACAATCACCTTGAGGATGGTTCCGAGAGAACTCCAGATGAGCTACCATTGGTCCATGTCGGCCATCTGGTCCACCACCTCGAGCATGGCAAACCCGTCGGAAAGATCTCAGACAATCTTCGGATTATCGAAGGGATTCTTCCCTTGTTCATTATCGTCTCCATCCGGTCCGCCTAAGCGAGCCTTACAGGACGTCTTCGCAATGACTTTCTTTTTTCTTTTCTCTCCTATCCCTTTCTTGATAGGGGGCTCTGAAACTCGATTCCCACTGGAGGGACCTGAGGGCATGGAAGGCATCGGGCCCATGCTAGCAGTGTCAACCTCGATAGTTGGGGCAATCTCGATGCTGACGATGACCTCGAATGTAGCGATAGTGGAGGCTGGGACTCCGGAGCTGGAAACACCGACCTTCGCCCTCTTTGAGCTGTCATCTTGCGCCTTTTCTTTCCTTTTCTTGGTGAAGAGCCCTTTGGTAAGCATCTTGGTAGCTTGCGCGTCCATCTCTGTAGCAAGAAAAGAAGAGCGGTCAGTGGCAATATAGGTGCGCAAAATCATGTGGATTCAAAAATCAAAAGATGTACCAGTAGGATCGCGGAGACTCAGACCTGGGTTGAATAAGATCTATTCTTTTAGAAGGTCAGAAAGAAGAGGAGCTCGGTACATCTTGAGTTTATCGGAGGAATTAAGGTTGGCTCCGTCTAAGCTAGGAGCTTGGTGAACTGACTCTCTAATATAACCCTATGAAGGAAGACCTAATGGCAAGGTCGGGCAATGTACAAAAAAAAACTTTTCTTTTCAGTTGTGAATAGAAGAAGGGCACCTTTCAATAATCAATTCTTATCAACCTGGAGGAAAAAGTACCATCAATCCTTCGTGAAAGGATGGCGCTTGAAGGTATAAAAATTTCTAAAAAGCAAAATGCTCAGCTAGACTTCGATCAATCGATAGAGGAAGAGAAAACCTATGACAAACCGAAAGAAGTTCAGTATGATAGATCCGAAGGGGATGTTTAAAAATCGAAAGAGGGCGACTACGAATGGGGGAAGCTGAAGTCTGAGCCCAGCGTGCGAAGCTTCTAAGTATAAACAAAATCGATCGAACGGAGGAGAACTGATCCAGTCGTTGGAGCTGGGGAGTTCAAGGTCATATTCTGGAGGGATTTCATATTGGATTCGGATTAGAGAAAGATCGTCCGGGGTAAGGACGGATGGGATGGCATCTGGAGCAAAAGACGAGCGAAACATGTTTCTGGGTTCTACCTCGGTCAGGGGTGCAGATCAAAGAAGGTTGGTCTGGACAAGCCCCACGAACCGATGGAGTGGGAGATTTTGGAAGACATTTGGATCGAGATAAACCCCAAGAACCCCCCCCAAAAAAAAAAATTAGGAAAGCAAGGAGCCAGAAGTGATAAACATGAATAACCTAAGAGAAGGGTTAGAAAACTGACCTAAACTATCTAGGAAGGATGAAAGGACGATGGACATCATGAGGATCAATCGAAAGGATGTCCAAAGCTTAGGAAGGCGATAGAAGGATGAGACCCTCGGAAACAAGGCGAATGGGGGCCGAAGGAAGAAAAAGACTCGGGCAGGAATGACTTTTGAACAATAAGAGAAGGCCTTAAATAGTCAGAGGTAATCTGAAGCCGTTATGATTATGGATCGACTTCGGTCGGTCAATGTGCGTTGTGTGTCCCACTCATCATGATGGAGGAGCGACGACGGACGGAGTCTTTATGGCGTCGTATCTGGGGCGGAGTTTCGATGGAAGATTCGAAGGACCATCTTTTCGGACCTATTTCAGACTTAGAAAGTTTCGGTGCCAGCATGGTAAACATCGAAATGTCTCATCCTGATAAGCACAGAAACCCATGATCGGACTTCGGCCGTCGCCTTTTTCCTCCTTTTCTTCAAATTTTAAACTCAGGAGTAGGGAGCCTATTGTTGGGGATAAACCCCGCTCCTGTCGAAGTCCAGTCTAATGCTTAGCCTAATATAACTGATAATCACATAAGAGCTTCGATCGAAAATTCTTTCTCTTGGGACTTCTCCAGCGGTCGAACTCCTTTCGGACTCCTTCAGTAGTCGAACTCCTTCCGGATCCCTCCAGCAGCCGAACTCCTCCTGGACTTCTCCAACGGCCGAATCCTTTTTGAACTCCCCGCAGTCATTCAGGAAGGTCTCCGCATGAGTCCGATCCTGTACACGACATGAACCGACCTACACTCGGACTATCTTAGAGGAGTTTGAACTCCTCTAGAATTGATATAGCTCAAAGATCATCACCAATCGATGTCCATCCCTCTAAACTTTTACTATCAAATCTGAAATGGACTGGCACCTCACGACAACAAATACTATCCTTCGTAACAAACTGTACGTGGTCCCGAGCGGCCCACTATCCGACAGTTACGGCCGTCACTATCAGTTTGTTACAAGCTTCATCTACAAAAGGGATCCTCCAGATATATTTTCTCTATGTTTTCTTCTCCCTCCCAAAATTTTATAACTTTCTTGACTGAGCACTCCATTTCTATTGGCCAAAAAAGCTAAGTTGACCGTCGAAGGATCTTGCCAGAGCCATCACCTCGAGCTCTGGATGAGACTTGTTTTGCAGATCACCGATGGCAACCTTGTCTTCTCTGACTCTAGCACTTCTCTGACGATAACCAGATTTTGCACCAACAATAGTAAAATCCACTATTTTGTATGAAGCTAAACTTGAACGAAATGTAGCCAATGTGCCATGGTTGCAGCCGAGCTCCATTGAAGAAAGAGCAGACCTCCCTGAGGGCTTCTAGGCCCTGTATGTGGATGGTTCATCCAATGCTCCTGGTGCAGGTGCAGGTCTGATCTTATTTAATCCTGAGGGAATCATTGCTAAATATGCACTACATTTCAAATTTTCTACAACAAATAATGGAATAGAATATGAGGCTCTAATTACGGGGTTGAAGATAGCCAGAGAACTGGGGGTAGATTGGCTTCAGGCTTACAATGACTCTCAGTTGATGGTAGGATAAGTTAGTGGCAATTATGAAGCTCGGAAGAAAAACATGATGAAATATTTGAAAAAGATGAGGAGCCTGACCCCGGCCTTCAATAGTTTCAACATTCAATAGATTCCGAGAGTAGAAAATGTCAGGACCGATCTTCTCTCCAAGTTAGCCATCCTAGCTCCAAATGAGCTACCTAAGGAAGTTTTCTTCGAAGTTCTAAAGTGTCTAAGTTCGGAAGAGCCCCAGGCAATAATGTAAGTTGATCATGAGCCCAGCTGGATCAATTCGTTGATTGCTTATCTCGAAGATGGACTCCTACCCAAAGACCTTAAAGAAGCTCAGAAGTTAAGAAATCAAGCTTCCCGCTATATTTTATATAAAAATAAGTTGTACAAAAGGTCGTACTCGTTACCACTTCTCAAATGTCTCTAATTTTCTGAGGCTGATTATGCCTTAAGAGAAGTTGATGAAGGAATATGTGGAAATTATCTAGAGACGAGATCCTTATCATACAAATTACTTCGACAGGGATACTATTGGCCAACAATGCATCAAGATGTAATGGATTATGTGAGGAAGTGCGACATGTGTCAAAGAAATACAAAAATTCAAAAACAGTCAGCTTCATAGATCACACCGTTAAGTGCTCCTTGGCTGTTTGCGCAATGGAGGATGGACATACTTGGGCATTTTCTCATGGCGCCTGGATAATGAAAGTTTCTGCTGGTGGTCGTAGATTATTTTACTAAGTGGATTGAGGCCAAACCTCTGACAAAGATCACTGAAGTCAAAGTGCAAGACTTCATCTAAAAATTGATAGTTTGCACATTTGGTCTACCACGGACATTAGTCACTAATAATGGACATCTATTTGTAGTAGTGAAGTTCACTGAATTTTGTGAAAACTTGAATATTTCTCACCGCTTCATATCAGCATCCGCAGGCAAATGGTGAGGCTAAAGTAACTAACAGAATTTTGCTTCAAGGAAAAAAGGCCAGACTTGAAAGAGCAAAAAAAACCTCAACAGATGAACTTTATCACATGCTCTGAGCTAATAGAACCACTCAAAGATTGTCAATTGGAGATACTCCTTTCACATTGGCTTTTGGAATAGAGGCGGTCATCCCAGTCGAGCTTGAACTTTCTTCAGCATGAGTTGAAGCTTTTAGTGAGCAGAACAACTCACAAGATCTTAGGATAAATCTCGATCTGTTGGAGAAAAAGTGAGAAGAGGCACAAATCCGAATGACGGCCAACAAGCAGAAAGTAGCCCACTACTACAACTCCAGGATCAGAAGCAAGGCATTCAGAGCAGGAGATTTGGTGCTTCAGCGAGCAGATGTTTCGCAACCTAAAAATCAAGAAAAGCTTGTCCTAAACTAGGAAGGCCCCTATGAGGTCATGGAAGTCGTCTGACTGGGAACATATTATCTAAAGAAGCTCAAAGGATCAGCACTCCCGCGACCTTGGAACTCGAAGAACTTGTGAATGTATTATTAATGATCTTGCTTCAATAAAATTTTCTTATTTTAATATTGTTGTTCCTTCACGCAAAACTATATGTTGGAAGGAAATAGCTTAACCGAGCTCCGTCCTTAAACAAAGTAGAAAGTCTCTAATTGTTTAAGATAGGAGGAAGGAAGAGGGTCTTTTAACGACCCTTTTGTGCCCCAATAACTTTGTTAGGGATAGGAGGAGGATCTCATCCTAATAAAGTTAAAAGCCAACCATGTCAAAAATAGGAGGAGAACATCGTCTTAACATGGATCAAAGAGGAGAGGCTCTCTCAATGGCCATTTTGTACTCCAATGATCTTATTAAGAATAGGAGGAGAATCTTACCTTAATAAGGGTAAAGGCTAACTATGTTAGGAATAGGAGGAGAATCTCGTCCTAACACGGATGAAGACCTCTGATTGTTTAAGACATGAGAGGAGAGGCTCTTTCAACTATTCCTTTGTGCCCTAATAACTTTGTTAGGGATAGGAGGACCTTGCCCTAACAAAGGTAAAAACCAATTATGTCGAAAATAGGAGGAGAATCTCATTCTAACACGGGTCAAAGAAGAGAGACCCTCTCAATGATCCTTTCGTGCTCTGATGATCTTGTTAGAAATAGGAGAATCTCATCCTAACAAGGATAAAGGCTAACCACTTTAAGAATAAGAGAAAAATCCCATCCAGACATGGATGAAGACCTCCAGTTGTTTAAGATAGGAGAAGAAAAGAGGTCCTTTTAATGGTTCTTTTGTGCCCCAATAATTTTGTTAGGGATAGGAGGAGGATCTCGTTCTAATAAAGATAAAAGCCAACCATGTTGGGAACAGGAGAAGAACCTCATCATGATGTGGATCAAAGGAGAGAGACCCTCTTAATGGCCCTTTCGTGCTCTGATGATTTTATTAGAAATAGGAGAACCTCATCCTAACAAGGATAAAGGCTAACCATGTCAGAAATAGGAGGAGAACCTCGTTTTGACATGGATGAACATCTTTGATTGTTTAAGATAGGAGAAAAGGAGAGGCCCTTTCAACGACCCTTTTATATCCTAATAACTTTATTAGGAATAGGAGGAGGACCTTGTCCTAATAAAGAAAAAAGCTAACCATGTTAGAAACAAGAAGAAGAACCTCATCGTGACATGGGTCAAAGGGGAGAGGTTCTCTCAATGGCCCTTTTATACCCCAATGACTTTATTAGGAATAGGAGGAAGACCTCGTCCTAATAAAGATGAAAGTCAACTATGTTAGGAACAGGAGGAAAAGCTTATCCTAATAGGAGAAAAGATCAAATATATCAGGGATAGGAGGAGAACCTTGTCCTGACATAAGAAAAATCTTTAATATTCAAGAAGGAAAGATAATTTCATCCAAGCAAAAGTCATGATCAACCATAAATGGGATCAAAGGACCTCATCCAGACATGAAAGATGCAAAGACTCAATCATACAAATTGGAGAATCCAAGGGTCATCATCGTTAAAGAGTACATATGTTGCAGCGAACTACAACCATTCTTAAAGGGCAGCTCTATGATTGCAAACAAAAAAGAAAGAAAAGGAAGAGTGAAAAACTATGCAAGCATACGATTGAGATGAAGCAATCAAAATAATGTTGTCATTAAAATAAAAAAATTCAATACATGGGGAGGTCCGCGAGATCAGTTATACGAAAAAAAAGAGAGACAAAGTCCTATTTGAGATCGAACTTCAGACTATCAGCCCAGCCATCACAAGGGAGAGCTTCAGACCTTCGACCTCCTCCTCGAGTCTTTGTTGAGCCACCAAACTCTCCCTCAGCATCCTCTCCCATTTGTGCGACTCCTCCATCTCCCTCAGTCTTTTTCTTAGAACTACATATTCGGCTTCAGCATCTTTCACAATGTCTTTTTGGTATATCATTTGAATCTTCAACTCACGCAGCTCGACTTTGTCTTTTTCATGCACTGTGGATAGACTCTCCAGAGTGCCTCTCAAAGAAAGAACTTCTTATGAATCTTTGCTCGTGCCAGCTTGAACCTTATTCGACAATTGCTGTCGAAGTCGGGCGATTTCATCACCAATCTTTCGGAGTTTATGTTGAAGGTCAGTAACTTGACCACACCAACCTCACCTATATTCATTATATGAATCTTTGACTGCTTGTAACTAGCCCTATAATTCAGAGAACCTTTTCGACCAATCCCAGCCATACTCAGTCCAATTGGTGGACCATGCTGAACTTCCTTCAAGTAATTGAATCCTTTCTTGTGTGACCTTCAGCTCGACTTCAAGAGAGCTTAGCTTAGCAGTCAAAGTCCAATCCTTCTCATTATTGAGCTTCTTTGTCCATTCCAGTTCTTCAGTCAAATGGTGCTTGTTATTGATGTAATCCATGGCATCCTTCTTATGGACTTGCCGAAGATGGGTGACTTCAATTATGGTTTTCGAATAGTGCTTCTTCAACCTCTGAAGCTCGTCCTTTGCCTTCTTTAATTTCTTTTTAGTTTGATGAACTTTCCTCTTTAGGCCCTTAATGATAGATTTCAGAGGAAGGCCTTAGGATAATGATGTGGCATTGACAGGAGGAGGTGAGTTATGATTATCTTCGCTATGGATGTTCTAAAACATAAGCATACCACGGCATAAATATAAACAAAAAATTTTTTCATTAATTTGAAATGTCCAAGTACAAGAAGAAAAAATGAAAAAGAATACAATGAAAAGAGATCTCAGACCTCTGGGGGAGCGGCCGAGGAGTTCATCATGGCGTTAGTTGGCCCTGGCTCTTCATTAGTGGGCTCAATAGAGGGGAGGTCGACCGCGATAGTGGATGGTTCTGCTTTACCCTCAGGAGCTCCTTCATACAAGAAGCCAAGGTCAAACTTGAGAAACTTCCTGGCCATCCTATCCTCATAGAGCTCGAATCCCTTGTTGAAGGCCTCTTAATATTCAGGTCTCTTATTTTAGAGGAGATCTTGAACTCCTTTATTGCCTGGGCCATTATCTCTAAGATTTGTTTAGAAATCTGCTCTTTCAGATCGACAGTCTCGACTTCAGCCTTTTTTCTCCTCTCTTCTTCCAAGGCCAAAGCGTTCTTCAAGCCCGCTGATGTTTCTTTCCCCTTAAGGAGCATTTCTTGAAGACCCTCAACCTCGATAGATCTTTTCTTTAAAAAGTGGTCAACCTCATCTCTCTCCTTAATTAAATGCTTGATCTTAGCCTGTGATCCTTTTGGGCCTTCATCAATTTTGACTTTAAGCGGTTTAGTGATATGATGTAGCAAAGTAGTTGATGGCCTACCTATAAAAAAAAAATGAAATGAATGAAGTGGGTTCTGCGGATAAGGAAACATCAAGGAATTTAAAGAGAAGGGGAAGGATGATGTAACTACCTCAAGAAAGGATCTAAGTGAATTCCAAGCACGTTGATCAACATCAGCGTCAACGATTCTATTTATAACTTCATGTACGGTGAACCCATCGACCAAGCTCGTGATAATTTTATGATTATTGAAGTGGTTTTTTCCCAACTCCTCGTCGGAACTGTTGGGCTCGTTGCAGCGGATTTTCCATTGGGACTTTCTTAAGGTCCTTTTTATCTTCTTTTTCTCTGCCTCCTTCTCCCTTTTGGTAGGAGGCTCTGGCACTCGAGCCTCGATGGGAGGGCTTAGCAGCATCGAAGGCCTAGTAGCCTTGGCAGTGGTGCCAAATTCGATGACAGGAGGAGTTTCGACAGCAGGGACAACCTCGAGGGCATCGGTGGCACTGATGGGAGCTATGGTGCTTGGAACATCAACTCTTGCCTTTTTTGAGCTCTCGCTGGATACCTTCTCTTTCCTCTAGCAGGTCGAGAGCTCTCTTGTAAGCATTTTGACCGCCTAGATGTCCATTTCTATAGTAAAGAAAAAAAAAGTATGGTTAGAGAGAAAAAGCAAAAAGAATAGTTCACAAACTTTGGTTGATTACCTATTGGATTAAGAAGACTGAGGTCAAAGTTGAATAGGAGTTGCTCATAGAGAAGTTCGAATAGTGGAGGAACTTTATAACCCTTCAGTTTATTGGAGGAGTCAAGATCTTGCCTATCTAATTCAAGAGCTCGACGAACTGATTCTCTTAGAAGGCCCCAAGGAGAAAGTCTTAATTTTAGAATTGGATAGGACACAAAGAAGAACTTCTCCTTTCAATTATGAATAGAAGAAGGAGTTTCTTTTAACAATCCTTTTTTACCAAACTGGAAGGGGAAGTACCACCAATCCTTCGTGGAGGAATGATGTTTGAAGGTATAGTATTCCAGAATAGGGAGATAGTTGGATGAACTTTAGCGGAGAGATAAAGAAAGATGAACCTGATAATAAACCTAAAGAAGTTCGGTACTATAGTAGCAAAAGAGATGTTCAAAAAATGGAAAAGAGCAACTACGAAAAGAGGAAGAAGAAGTCTCAGTCTGGCGCGAAAAGCTTCTAAGTACAAACAAAAATGGCCTGGAGAAGGGGAACAAGCCCGGTCACTTGGTCTGGGGAGTTCTAATTCATACTCAAGAGGGATTCGATATTGGATTCTAATTGAAAAAAGATTGTCAGAAGATAAAGAGCAAGAAATGATTTTAGGTATGAAGTTCAGTCAGGATACGTTCTTAAGTTCGATCTCTTCTTTGGAGTTAGGATTTTGGAAGGACGGACCAGACGGGCTCTTTGAACTAGACGTCCATGAAATTTTGGAAGATATTTAGATTGGATAGAGCTTGAAAAATTCCTAGAAAAGCAACAAAATAAAAGGAGGGCTGTAAAACCTTGCAGAAAGAATGGCAAAACCTATACGGAAGATTAAAAGGCTGAAAAACAAAGAAGAAGAAAAGAGAATGATGGCGGACTAACCTAGATCGATAGGAAGATGTGAGGAGATGACCAGAACAATAGGATGTGGTCGAGAAAGACTACAACAGTTGGGAGAGTCGTGGGCGAGAAGGAACAATACACTTGAAGAACTCGGGGAGATGCTCGAGAAGGCAAGAACTAGTTGGACAGAGCATCGATGGCTGGAAAAGTTGATGGAAATGACAAAATGCTCAGAGATGAAAAAGAACGAAAGAGGGAGGAGAAAGAGAAAGTGCAGATGAGGATGGAAAATCATAAGGAAGAAGAAAGCTTAAATAAAAAGGCGAAACTAGAGAAAGTTATGATTACAGAATCTCTACAGTCGACCCCAACCCACCACGTGTCCCACTTGTTCTTGGTGCCTGATGAAACAATAATTGCACCATACATCGAGCTCCACGCCAGATGAGTCTTCAAGGGGATTTATCCTTTCAGGTCATTCAGCATTAAGCCTCGATGCCAGTTCAAAAAATAAAAGCTAAAGATTTCATTTTTCAAGAGTGGAAAGCTGATAAGGACTTCAACTACAGCGATTCTTTCTATACTTCACTCAAAATTAGAACTCGAGAGTAGGAGGACAAGTATTGAGGGTAAAATAACCTCCATCGAATTTCTTATCCGCTAACTCTCATTTTGAAAGAATTCATCAATCCTCCCAATAATTGAAAATAATTGAAGTCCTATACTGCGGACAAAGCACTCCTTCCAACCGAACTCCTCCGGACAGCGCTCCTTCTAATCAAACTTCTTTTGGAAGAACTCCTTCCGGATGAACTTCTCTAGTCACACTCTTCCCAGCAGCACTCCTTCCTGTCAAACTTCTTTCGGATGCACTCCTTCCAGTCAAACTCTTTCTGGACGAATTTCTTTCGAATGAACTCCTCTAGTCACGCTCCTTCCAGCAGTGCTCCTTTCTGTCGAACTCCTTTCAGATTCACTCCTTCCAGTCGTGTTTCTTTTGGCGAGGTCCTTCCATTCGAATACCTTTAAGGATGAGCTTCTTTTAGGTAGTTGCAGACCTACTTAGTCCATGTTACGTCTGTCAGCTAGAGGCATCCAAACGGATCTCGTCAAATTACTGATTCATGATAACTACTCCACGAAGGATGGAACACAGTACTTTAGACCCCAATTTAGGAGGCACCTACCTGCACATGACCTAGGAAGCTTCTGAACTCTTTAAAGCTGCTAAACATCACCCCGACCGACCCGACCAGTAATAAGTTTGTAGCTTACATAGAAGTCTTTGACCTATATTCGAACTCCAATAAATGGATCTCAAATGCTTGCAAGTCATGATAAACAACAACTCATCCTCTATAACAAACTCCACGTAGCCTGAACGGCTCACTACTAGACAATTTTGGCTGTCACTATCAATTTGTTACATGCTCCATCTATTAAAAAAATCCTCCAGATATATATATATTTTTTTAAGCTCTCTTCTCCTTTCCGTTACTCTACTTCTCTATTTTTCTGAGTACTCCATTCCAGTTGGCCGAAAAACTGACTTGATCATCGGAGGATCCTGCTGGAACCACCCATCTTTGGTTAGGATTTTGTTTTGCAGGTCCAGTCAGTAGTCTCATCTTTCCAACTCTAGTTGCCTCCGACGTCCTCATAGATTTCTGCACCAATAGGAATGATAATATATATTTTCAAGAGTTAAAATTTAAGATATGTAATTTCATAATTAACTCATGAACAGCTTCCGATCATAGGATCATCATAAGGATGGTGATCAATCTAGAAGATCGATGTATGATCGCTTTCTTAGAATAGATGAGTCTTAAGTCTACGATGTGGAGACATCAGAGCAAGAGTATAGATACTCATTGAGAATGAGGGCATTGAGCGAGACCAGCTTGAGCAGTCATAAGGGGGTCTACCTTTTCGACGATGACTAAGCTCGATGCTACAGTGGTGTATCTAGTTCTTTGATCTGAGGTGCATCGACAGTTCACCTTGAGTATGTTATAGTTTGACTATACCATAACTCAATTTTCTAGTCATTCGAAATCCTGAGGTGTATGTTGGCTATAGCATGTTCATTATAGAAATTGGATCACACCAAGATGGGATCTATCAATCTCGGTGGATAAGGAGTAGTCCTATGATGATCATGAGATTGAGTTCTTAAGTCCATATCCATGGCAGTGTGATGTAATAAAAAGAATGTTTTCTATTAGAATTTCACATCGGATTCGAATCAAATGATTCAATCATACGATGGGATATTGGGTTTGATGAGTTCAGCTTAACCCTAATCCTGTCGAGGCTCATGATAAAAGAACCTAATCACATAGGTAGCTGTACCGAGAGGATCGCATTCAGTTTTGATGGGTTGTCACTATAAACTGCTAGGTATCACTAGTAGATTTGGGGAGTAATTAAAATGATCTTGATGATCGATCATTCTAATTAGGTGAATTGAAAAAATTTTGATCCATCGAAAGATATTTTGATGATATTGATGATAAAGATCATGACATGTCTCATTACCATACGAAACTGAATCTATTAGGGATAAAATGATCCCCGTCGAAGTCCTTGGCTAAAGTCCTTGACCAATGACCTTCTTTCTATTAAGATTTATCAATTTCTTCAACAAAGAGTTCATACCGCAGAACCTTCCTAAAGTACATAGAAGCCCGGCGATACGATCTTAAATGGTAAAGAAGAACTACTGTTAAACTAACCTTTCCTTTCAGACAAACTCCTCCAGTCGTACCCTTTTCAGACGAACTCCTGCAGTCGCGCTCCTTCCAAACGAACTCCTGCTGTCACGTTCCTTCTAGATGAACTCCTCTAGTCATGCTCATTCCAGATGAACTCCTGTAGTCGCACTCCTTCCAGATAAAATCTTTAAGTCGCACTTCTTCCAGATGAACTATTCCAGTCGCGCCCCTTCCAAACGAACTCCTTCAGTTGCATCCATTCCAGATGAATTCCTCTAGTCGTGCTCCTTCCAGACGAATTTCTCTAGTAGCACTCTAATCGCAGACCTATCCCAACCCCGCCTGCCGGTAGGAACAACCCAAGAGAACCTCATCAAGATATTAACACGGCAATCGCTGCACAAGGGGGGGAGCATGGAAGCCTCAGATCTCAGCTTAGGGAGCATCCACTTGTGTACAACTCAAAAAACTTCCAAACTGTCTGAAGCAATTAGATGTTGCCCCTAGCAGCCCCTAGCTGATCCTAAGTTCACTATGGACACCCAAGTCCCCAATCTACATCTGAACTTTAATATGGGGATCTACACCGCCTACAAGTCATGATAAATGACAACTCATCCTTTGTAACAAACTCTACGTGGCCTGAGCGGCTCACTATCAGATGGTTACGGCTGTCACTATTAGTTTGTTACATGCTCCATCTATAAAAAGGATTCTTCAGATACATTTTCCCCAAGCTCTCTTCTTCTTTCCGTTACTCTTCCTTTTTATATCCTAAAAATTTCATTCCAGTTAGCCAAAAAATTAACTTAAACATCGAAGAATCCTGTCGGAGCCACCCACCTCCAATTTGGACTTTATTTTGTAGGTCCTATCGATGGCCAAGCCTTCTCCACTTCAGCGACCTCCGACATTCTCATGAACTTCCTTGCCAATAGGATTGGCGCTAGAGAAAGGGACACTGGATCCTTATTCTAAAAGGAGTTTTCAATTGATCTTGTTTACCTTCTCCTCTTGATCCTCCAAAATCCATCTATGTTTGATCTCTTTTGCTCCAGAAATGCCTTTAAGAAAGACAACCACCCGACGGTCTACCGCTTCTGCCACCAGATCCTAGCTAGATCTACCCATTTCTACTCCATCATCGGTACCTCAACCCCCTCCATCGATGGTCATGGTAGATCCGAAATAATTCAACCTACTGATGCAGCAGGTTTAGGGCCTCACAGAAATGGTGTAGGCCATACAGCGGCCTTCGGTAGCAACCTAGCCAAAAAAACTCCTAGCCGGAGCCTCAAGAACCAGCACCAAGAAGGGCAACATGGGTCAGCAGACCTATTGCCTCTAGGAAGGGTAAGCAAAGAGCAGAAAACCTCTATTCTGATCATGATTCCTCTTCGAAGGAGACTTTCTCCATCTATAGTCTGCGGTCCTCTGAGATCCATGATCGAGATGATGCTCTTGATCAAAAGCTTCAGGATATGAATCGATGGATTGAGAAGCTCCACCATGCCACTCCTGTTCACCATGACGATATCTGCACCGATCCCTTCTTTTCTGCTAAGATCATGCAAGAGCCCATCCTGCCGAATTTCAAGCTTCCTCAATTTGAGAGTTATGATGGGACTTTCGATCTGGTCGACCATCTTGAGATCTTCCAAATAATGATGCTGCTCTATAGCGCATCAGACGCTATTCTATGCCGAGCTTTTCCATCCATCTTGAAGAAAGCAACAAGAAACTAGTACTCGAGCCTAAAGTCGAGTACCATCTTCTCCTTCAATCAAATGAGCCATCAGTTAATGGCTTATTTCATAAGCAGCCGACGTTCAAGATGAGATTCGGACTCTCTTATCAATATAAAGTAGAAAGAGGGAGAATCCATTCGAGCTTTCGTCAGCTGCTTTAATGCTACTGTGTTGAAGGTCCGAAACTTGGACCAATTTATTGCCATGGCCGCACTAAAGGATGGCCTTCAGAAGAATGATCTTTTATCCTCCTTGAAAAGAAAGTACCCCAAAAATTTTGCTGATATGTAGGCCTGGGCTGAAGGTTATACTCAGACAGAAGAGGCCTTTAAACTGAAGGACGATGAGGCCGCAAGAGAGTGACAAGCGGGTGAATCCAGCAAGCCCATGCCTGAAAGAAAGCCAAGTGAAGCTCGACCACGCTCTCCTCCCGAGCACAGGCGAGTCTGAACTCCTCCTCGAGCTCATCATCAGAAAAGTTCAGATTGGAGGACTCGACAAAATTTTTCTTCCAAAAGATTCAACAACTATGCTCCCTTGAACGCCTCGAAGATTTAGGTGCTGATGGAGATAAGAGAGCAGCTACCAGAGCTAGAGAGGATGCAGACTCATCCAGCCAAGCGCAATCCTAATAAGTACTATCTTTACCATCATGATCATGATCACGACATAGAAGAATGTATCCAGCTTCAGGACGAGATCAAGGCATTGATCAGAAGAGGTTGATTAGATCGGTTCATCAAGCATCGATCGGAGAGGAGAGAAGATTGTTCGAGAGCCCCGCCATAATCTGAACCATCTCGACGGGATGAGTCCCAAGAAGATCGACCCCCTCTTGGAGTCATCAATACTATTGCTGGGAGACATCAACGAGGGAAGGCCAGTGGATCAGCAAAATTGGTAAAGAGACAGCGGACTGAAGAACCCATCACTTTCATTGAAGAAGATGCTCAGGAAGTTCAGCTTTCGCATAATGATGTAGTTGTAGTTGCTTTAAATATTATTGATTATGATGTACACCATATTTTAATTGATAATGAAAGCTCTACTGATGTCTTATTTTATGATATTTTTTTCAAAATGTCCATATCTGGTGATAGGATGGGCTCGATGAATTTTTCGTTGGTATGGTTCATAGGTGAAGCAGTGCCGGTGGAAGGAATAATAACATTGCTTATGGTAGATGGCCGATACCCAAAGCAATCTATAACACAAGTTGATTTTTTGGTAGTCAAAGCCCCTTCTGCCTACAATACGATCCTTAGCTGACCTAGTTTGAATGCACTTCGAGCTATAATTTCTACTTATTACTTAAAAATAAAATTTCCAACCAGGCATGAAATCGGAAAGGTTAGAGAAGATCAGGTGCTAGCTCGGCACTACTACAATATTGCCTTACAGGGGGGAAGATAAGTAGATCTTTATCTGGTGGATGGGTTTGATGCTCGTGATGATCTATCTGAAGAAAGAGGAGAATCCATCGATGACCTTATGGAGATTCCTCTGAATGATGGGAATAAAGAATATATTATGAAGATTAGTTCGAACCTAAAAAGAGAAGTTAGAAAGCAGCTTGTCATATTTTTACAAAAAAATGCTGATGTCTTCAGTTGGATGCCTGTAGACATGCTTGGGATTGATGCAGAAGTCATAGAACACCATATGGGCGTGGATCCTAAGCGATGACCAATGAAGCAGAAAAAATATAGTTTTGCACCAGAGTGACAGAAGGCTATAACGGATGAGATCGACAAGCTCCTTAAGACAGGATTTATTCGAGAAGTATTTTATCCAAACTAGATTGCAAATATTATCCTTGTTAAAATAGTAAACACGAAGTGGAGGACATGCCTAGACTTCACAGATCTAAACACAGCCTGCCCAAAAGACAGTTATCCTTTGCCCAGGATTGACCAACTGGTGGATGCGACTTTGGGCCATGAACTCCTCACCTTTATGGATGCTTTCTTCAGATATAATCAAATCCGTATGGCACCATAGAATAAGAAAAAGACTATTTTTATTACTGACCGTGGTCTTTATTGTTATAAGGTCATGCCATTTGGACTAAAAAATGCTGGTGCGACATACCAACGCCTGGTGAATAAAATTTTCAAGGAGTAGATCAGCCATAACATGGAGGTCTATGTGGAAGATATGCTTGTTAAAAGCCGATCTTCGCTAAGTCATATTGCCGACCTTGAGAAGATTTTTAGTATCCTCCAAAAGTATAAGATGAAGCTGAATCCCACGAAATGCGCTTTCGGAGTAATCTTGGAGAAGTTCTTGGGATTCATGGTGTCAAGCTACGGCATCGAGGTCAACTAGGAGAAGTTCGGAGCCATCCAGAAAATGACTGTCCTAAAAATAATAAAAGAAGTTCAACACCTCACAGGCAAGGTGGCAACTCTGAATCATTTCATGTCAAGGTTGGCGAAGTGCTGCATGTCCTTCTTCTAAGTACTCAAGCAACCTAAGACTTCAACTGGACTTCCAAGTATCAGCAGGCCCTTGAAGAATTGAAGAACTATCTCAACTCACCCCCACTACTTGCCAAACCCAAACTTGGGAAAGAACTATTCCTGTACCTCACTGTATCTCCTGTAGCTATTGGAGCCATATTGGTAAAGGAAGAAGCAAAAGTTCAGAAGCCGATCTACTATATAAGTAGAGTCTTGAGGGATGCAGAAACAAGGTATACCAAGTTAGAAAAACTAACCTATGCCTTGTTGATTATAATTAGGAAGCTCCGATCTTATTTTCAAGGGCACACAATTACTCTCCTTACTGACCAACCCATCAAGGCAGTTGTTCATCATCCCGATACCTCCGGAAGAGTGGCAAAATGGGCAATTGAGCTGATTGAATTCGACATCCTTTTTCAACTTTGGCCATCTATTAAAGCTCAAATACTAGCCAATTTTATAGTAGAATGTACCATTCAAGAGGAGATTGAACTAGAGTACCAAAAGAATTTTATTCCTAGCTCTCCTGAAGAGAAGGCCAATCTTCCTGAAAACTCCTAGGTGCTATATGTGGATGGTTCATCCAATGCTTTCGAAGTAGGTGCATGTTTGATCCTCATCAATCCAAAAGAAATTATAGCAGAGTATGCGTTACGCTTTGACTTACCCACCACTAATAATGGAGCCAAATATGAAGCCTTGTTTGTGGGACTAAGAATAGCCAAAGAGCTGAAAGTGCGGCATTTGAAGGTTCACAGTGACTCTCAGCTAGTGGTGGAACAAGTCAAATGCTCCTTTGAAGCCCGGGAAGAAAGTATGAAAAAGTACTTGGAAAGGGTAAAGAACTTAAGTTCGATCTTTGACAATTTTAACATCTAACAGATCCCCAGGATAGAGAATACCAAAGCCAATCTTCTCTTTAAGTTGGCCACCTTAGCCCCAAATGAACTACCAAAAGAAGTTCTTTTTGAAGTCCTACAGTGCCCAAGTTCGGAAGAGCCCCTAGCATTAATACAAGTCGACCATGAGCCTAGCTGGATTAATCCATTGATTTCATATCTCAAAGATGGAGTTCTTTCCAAGGACCATAAAGAAGCTCAAAAATTAAGAAATCAAGTCTCCCACTACATCTTGTATGAAAATAAATTGTATAAGAGATTGTACTCATACCACTCCTCAAGTGTCTCCATCCTTCAGAAACCAACTATGCCTTGAGGAAAGTTCACGAAAGAATTTACGAAAATCATTTGGGAGCGAGATTTTTATCATATAAATTACTCCATCAGGGATATTATTGGCCAACAATGCACCAAGATGCGGTGGATTATGTGAAAAAATATAATAGATGTCAGAGAAATGTAAGCATTCAGAGACAGCCGACTTCACAGCTCACACCACTGACCGCCTCCTGGCCATTCGTGCAATGGAGAATGGATATACTTGGACCTTTCCCATCGCATCTGGGCGGCAAGTTTCTGCTTGTGGTGGTAGATTATTTCACTAAATGAGTTGAAGCCGAACCTTTAGTGAAGATCACTGAAGTCAAAGTGCAGGACTTCATTTGGAAGTCAATTATTTGCAAGTTTGGTCTACCTCGAATGATAATCATCGATAATGGGCATCAGTTCGTAAGTGCAAAATTCGTAGAGTTCTATAAGGATTTGAATATATCTCACCACCTCATGCCGATGGCTCATCCGCAAGTGAATGGTGAGACAGAAATAACCAACAGAACTTTGCTTTAAAAAATAAAGGCCAGGCTTGAAAGGGCAAAAGAAATCTGGATGGATGAACTCCATCATATGCTCTGGGCTTACAGAACCACTTCAAGATCACCAATAGGAGAAACCCCTTTCGCATTGCCTTTCGGAATAGAGGCGGTCATCCCCATCGAGCTTGAACTTCCCTCAGCATGGGTTAAAGCTTTTAATGAGTAGAACAACTCTTAAGACCTTAGGGCAAATCTTGATTTGTTAGAAGAAAAGCGATAGAAAGCTCATATCTGAATGGCAGCTTATAAGCAAAAAGTAGTTCGCTACTACACCTCGAAGGTCAAGAACAAAACATTTAGAATGAAGGATCTTGTACTTCAACGAGCAGACATTTTACAATCTCAAAATCAAGAAAAGCTTGCACCAAACTGGAAGGGCCCCTATGAAGTCATAGAGGTCATCCAACCAAGAACATATTATCTAAAAGAACTTGGAGGTTCAATGCTTCCACGATCTTGAAATTAGAAAAATCTATGAATGTACTACCAATAATTTTATCTTAATAAAACTCCTTTATTTCAATAATTTCATTTCTTGGTGCAAAATCATATAATAACAGGAAACAACTCAACCGAACTTCATCTATAAACAAAGCTGAAGACCTCCAATTAGGGATTAGGAGAAGGGAAGAGGCCCTTACAATGGTCCTTTTTGTACTCCTATGACTTTATTAGGGACAGGAGGAGGACCTCGTCCTAACAAAGAAAGACCAACCCCGTCAGGAATAGGAGAATCTCATTCTAATAGGAGGATAAAAAAGGCCTTAGGAATAGGAGGAGAATCTCATCCTGACATGGATGAAGACCTTCGGTTATTCAAGATATGAGGAGGAGAGAGGTCCTTATAATGGCCCTTTTATGCCCCTATGACTTTGTTAGGGATAGGAGGAGGACCTTGTCCTAACAAAGAAAGGCCAATCTTATTATGAACAATAGGAAAACCTCGTCCTAACATGAGGACAAGAAAGGTCAACCATGTCAGAAATAGGAGGAGAACCTCATCCTGACATGGATGAAGAACTTTGGTTATTCAAGACAGGAGAAGGAGAGAGGCCCTTACAACAATCTTTTTGTGCCCTTATGACTTTATTAGGGACAGGAGGAGGACCTCGTCCTAACAAAGAAAGGCTAACCCCATCAGGTTCAGGAGGAGAATCTCATCCTGATAGGAGGACAAAAAAGGCCAACTATATCGAAAATAGAAGGAGAACCTCTTCCTGACATAGATAAAGACCTCCGATTATTCAAGATAGGAAGAGGGAAGAGGCCCTTATAATAGCCCTTTTTGTGCCCCTATGACTTTGTTAGGGATAGAAGGAGGACCTCATCCTAACAAAAAAAAGTCAATCCCATCAGAAACAGGAGGAGAACCTCATCCTAACATAGGGACAAAAAAGGCCAATCATGTCAGGAACAGGAGGAGAATCTCGTCCTGACATGGATAAAGACCTTTAGTTATTTAAGACAAGAGGAGGGGAAAGGCCCTTACAATGATCCTTTTATGCTCCTATGACTTTGTTAGGGATAAGAGAAGGACCTTACCCTAATAAAGAAAGGCCAACCCAGTTAGAAATAGGAGGAGAACCTCATCCTAACAAGAAAATAAAAAAGGACAACCATGTTAGGAATAGGAGGAGAACCTCATCCGGACATGGATGAAGATCTCCGATTATTCAAGATAGAAGAAGGAGAGAGGCTCTTACAACAGTCTTTTTATGCTTCTATGATTTTGTTAGGGACAAGAGGAGGACCTCGTCCTAACAAAAAAATGCTAATCTCGTCAGAAACAGGAGAAGAACCTCGTCCTGATAGAAGGACATAAAAAGCCAACCGTGTTAGAAACAGAAGGAGAACCTCATCCTGATATGGATGAAAATCTTCGATTATTCAAGATAGGAGGATGGAAGAGGCTCTTACAATGGTCTTTTTATGTTTCTATGACTTTGTTAGGGATAGGAGGAGAATATCGTCCTAACAAAGAAAAGCCAATTCCATCAAGAATAGGAGGAGAATCTTGTCCTGATAAGGAGATAAAAAAGATTAACTATGTCAGGAATAGAAGAAGAACCTCATCCTGATATGGATGAAGATCTTTAATTTTTAAGATAGGAGGAGGGAAGAGGCCCTTACAACGATCTTTTCATGCTCCTATGACTTTATTAGGGATAGGAGGAGGACCTTGCCCTAACAAAGAAAGACCAATTCCATCAGAAATAGGAGGAGAATCTTGTCCTGATAGAAGGATAAAAAAGGCCAACCATGTTAGAAACATGAGGAGAATCTCGTTCTGACATGCATGAAGACCTCCGATTGTTCAAGACAAAAGGAGAGAGGCCCTTACAATGATTCTTTTATGCCTCTATGATCTTGTTAGGAACAGAAGAAGAAACTCATCCTAAGAAAAGTAGAGGACAACCGTGTCAGAAATAGAAGGAAAATCTCGATCTGACATGGATGAAGGCCTCTCATTATCTAAGGTAAAGAGAGAAGAAGTCAATAGACGTCAAATCCATGCAAGACAAAAAGCTAACTGAAGAAAATATTATTTTATTAAAATTGATGGGCGTTATAAAGTGGAGGTCTATAAGACCATACAAAAAGGAAAGGTGAAATAAGATGGATGAAGTCCTAAGAAGGACCTGATTCCTCAAAACTTAGACTATCGCTTTCCACCATTGCTAGAGATTGCTTCAAGCTAGCAATCTCTTTTTCAAGTTTCTTCTTTTTCAACAAACTCTCTACGAATAATTTATCGGCTTGTCGAAAATTATCTTTGGCCTCCTGCAACTATTTTCTCAAAACTTCGGATTCGGTCTCTATATCTTTGACAGTTTGTCACTCATAAGCTAGTTGAATCTTCAGCTGTTGAAGCTCGACCGAGTCCTTCGTCAATATCGCTGATAAAGTCTCCAAAGAGTTTCTCATGGAAAGAAGCTCGTCTGACTCCCTGTTCAAGCTAGCCTCCAACTTCTCCATCAACTACTTTTTAAGATCAGTTATCTTCTTGTCTGGTCTTTGAAGTTGCTGCTGGATGCTGGCGATTTCATTACTCGGATTGAGCTTGAAATTCTTGAGTGAAACCTTGGCAACTTGGAGTTGACCTTGGAGCTCTGAGAATCTCTTAGACTAATTCCAACCAAACTTCTCTTGGTTGGTCGACCACACTGAGCTTTCCTCTAATAATCGAATTTTCTACTTCTCCGCATTCGGTTCAACTTCAAGGCAGCAAATCTTAGCTATCAAAGACCAGGATTTATCACTTGCATGCTTCTTGATCTCCTCGAGTTCTTCATTTAAGTGAAATTGTTTGGTATTATATTCTCTAAATAATTGCCTGGATGATTGATGCAGACGGTCAGTTTTGGTGGTAGCGTCGGCACAATCTTTCTTTGATTTCTTAAGTTCATCTTCGATCTTCTCTAATTTTGTCTTAAGATGATGAACTTTTTTCCTTAGGCTCTTTACAAAATTGACTTCATTAATATCACCACATGGACTTAATAGAAGAAAAAACTCATTTACAAAATTGACTTCATTAATCAAAATATTCTTAATACAAGAAGAAAAAATAAAAAAAAAAGAATACAAAAATGAAAGGTCTCAGACCTTCAGGTGAATAGTGGAAGAGTCCAGCGCAGCCTCGACCGGCGCGAGCCCTTCAACAGTGGTAGGTGCAGGCGAGGTCGGAGGTATGACGGAAGCTGGCTCGGTGGGCAAAACATCAATCATAACGATAGATGGGTTCGCCACCTTCTCAAGAGCTCCTTCATATAAGAAGTCAAGGTCGAGCTCCGAGAATTTGTTAGCCATCCGTTCCTCACAGAGCTTATAACTTTTATTGAAAGCTTTCTGGCCGAACTTGATGTTTAGATCTCTTATCTCGGAGGAGATCTTGAACTCTTCAATCGCCCGGGCCATCGCCTCCGAGACCTACCTCAAAATATGCTCCTTTAATTCAGCGATCTCAGCTTCGACTCTTCTCCTCTGCTCTTCCTCTAGGCTAAAAGCGGTTCTCAACTCCTTCGATGCCTTTTTCTCCTTATGAAGTGCCTCCTGAAGGACCTTAACCTCGATGGTTTTTTTCTTCAAGGAGCGATCAACCTCGTCTTGCTCCTTAATAAGGTGCTCGACTTCAACTTGGTGATCCTCATGAGCTTTTTCAAATTTTGAGCTCAAGCGGTTCAAGGATCGAATGTAGCCCAGCAGCTGATGGCACGTCTGTTTAAAAATATATTTATGATAGCAAAATAAATGATGTGGACAAGAAAATATTAAGAAAGTTAAAAAGGAGAAAGAAAAGGATAAAGTGACTATCTCAAGAAAGGATCCGAGTGAATCCCAAGCATGTTGGTCCACATCAGCATCCACAATCCTATCAACCACTTAAGGTATAGTGAACCCGTCAACTAGATCCTGGACGACCTCATGATTGTTAAAGGGGTTCTTCCGCATTTCCTTGTCGGAGCTGGTGGACCCATTATGGTGGACCTTTCGTTGGGATTTTCTTATAGCCCTCCTTGCTGCATCTGCAGCAGGCCTGGACTTGATGACGGGAGGAATTTCAACCTTGGGAGCACTTTTAGGGGCACCCATGACACTGACAGGAGCCATAGAGATCGAAATATCGACTCTCGCCTTCTTCGAACTCTCACCTGGTGCCTTTTCTTTTCTTTTATAGGCTGGGAGTCCTCTTGTAAGCATCTCGACCGTCTGAAAATTTATTTCTATAGTAAGAAAAATAAAAGTACAGTTAGAAATAAGAAAGAAAAAAAGAAAGAAGAGGAGTAATCCGGGGCTTTGGCCATATACCTGTTGGATTCAAGGGGCTAAGATCGAGGTTGAACAAAGTTTGTTCTTTTATTAGTTTGAACACAGAAGGAGTTTGAAAATCTTTGATTTTACTAATCAACTCCTCATCCTCTTTTTCTAATCTCGGGGCTCGGCGGATGGAGTCCCTCAGGTTTTACCAGTGTGGAAGTCTTAAATCTAAGCTCGGATAGAAAATAAAAATAAACTTCTCTTTTCAATTGTGAATTGAGGAGAGGGCATCCTTGAGCAACCCCTTCTTGCCGAATTGAAGTGAGACATACCACCAGTCCTACGCAGTAGGATGACGCTTAAGGGTAAAGTAAGTTCGAAAAAGTAAAGTAGTGGATCAAACTTCATCAGAATACAGAGAGCAAGGAACCCTACTATGAACCTAAAGGAGTTCGACACTACAGAAGCTAAAAAAATAACTAGAAAATGAAAAAGAAAAACAATAAAAGTGGGGAGAGAAAGCCGTAATCTAGCACGGAATACCTCCAAATACAAGCAGAACCAACCTGGAGGAGTGGCACAAGCTCGGTCGCTCAGTCTAGGAAGCTCCAACTCATACTCAGCAGGCACACCATACTGAATCCTTGTTAACAACAGATCTTCGACAGTCAAGAAATAGGGGATGATATCTAATACGAAATTTGGTCGAGGTGCTACGGGTTCAAGTTCCATCTTGGTCTTAGGACATTGGGAGCTTGGGTCAACCAGACTCCTAGAACCACTAGATCAAAAAATCTTGGATGACATCTAGAATAGATTAAATCAAATAAAATCCTCGAAAAATATAGGAAAAGGGATGGTGAAAACTCGAGGATGAGGAACAACTGTATACACCTAGAAAAACTCAAAAGAAATCAAAGAATACAACAAAGCTAGAAATCAAAAGGACAGGGATGAGGGACTGACCTAAGGTAAGTCGAAAAACTCGAAAAAAGGATCAAAATGATGGAGGATGATCGAGAAGGACGCCGATGGCTGGAAAGGTCGCGAGAGAGTAGGGATGATGATAGCGGAATGCTCGGGACGAGAAAAAATGGAGGAAGGGGAAGAAGGAGCGTAGACAAAAGTAAGAAGCCACCGAAGAAGGAGAGATTTAAATAGAAAATCAGAACCATGAAAAGTTATGATTGCAGAACTCCTCCAGCAAACCTCAACCCGCCGCATGTCCCACTCACTCCTGCCATCTGGCAAAACACTAATTGTGCCATACCTAGAGCACTGCACTAGATGAGTTTTCAGGGAGAATCGCCCCTTCAGTTCATTGGACATAAAAGATCTCCACGCCAATTTGAGAAAAAACAAGGATTTCTACTCTCCTAGAGCAGGAAGTTGCCAAAGGACTTGGTCATGGCAATTTTTCTATACTCCTTTCATTCGAAATTCAAACTCGAGAGTAGAAAGATAAGCGTTGGGGGTAAAATGACCCTCGCCGAAGTCCTTGGCCAAAGTCTTTGACCTATGACCTCCTTTCTATTGGGGTTTGTCGATTTCTTCAACAAAGAGTTCGTACCATAAAACCTCTCCAAAGCACATTGATGCCCGATGATACGATCTTAAATGGTAAAGAAGAACTGCTATTAAACTAATCTTTCCTTCCAGACGAACTCCTCTAGTCGTGTCCATTCCAGATGAACTCCTCCAGTCGTGTCCATTCCAGATGAACTCCTTCAGTCGCACTTCTTCTAGATAAAATCGTCCAATCGCGCTCCTTCCAGACGAACTCCTCTAGTCATGCTCCTTCCAAATGAACTCCTTCAGTCATGCTCCTTCCAGACGAACTCATCCAATTGCGCTCCTTCCAGACGAAGTTCTATAGTCATGCTCCTTCCAAACAAAATCCTCCAATTGTGCTCCTTTCAGATGAACTCCTCCAATTGCACCCCTTTCAGACAAACTTCTTCAATTATGCCGCTTTTAGATGAACTCCTCTAATCGTGCTCTTTCCAAATGAACTCCTCTAGTAGCGCTCCAGTCGCAGACCTATCCCGACCCTACCTACCGATGGGAACAGCCCAAGAAAACCTCATCAAGACATTAACACAGCGATTGCTACACAAGGGGGGAGCACGGAAGCCTTAGATCTCGACTTAGGAAGCACCCACTTATGTACAACCCAGATTACTTCCAAACTTTTTGAAGCAATTAAACATTGCCCCTGGCTAATCCTAAGTTTGCTATGGACACCAAAGTCCCTAATCTACATTCGAACTTCAATAAGAGGATCTACACCACCTACAAGTCACGATAAATGACAACTCATCCTCCGTAATAAATTTCACGTGGTCTAAGTGGCCCACTACCAGACGATTATGGCTATCACCATCAGTTATTACATGCTCCATCTATAAAAGAGATCCTCCAGATATATTTTCTCCAAGCTCTTTTCTCCTTCCCATTACTCTGTCTCTTTATATCCTGAACATTCCATTCTAGTTGGCTGAAAAATTAACTTGAACATCGAAGGATCCTACTAGAGCCACTCACCTTCGATTTAGACTTTATTTTGCAGGTCCTATCGACGGCCATGCCTCTTCCACTCCAGCTACCTCCGGCATCCTCGCAAACTTTCATGCCAATAGAACCTAACTAGGTCATACAAACTAGGATTTGGATCTAGATGTCATCAATTGAGCTAATCTAGTTTGATTGATTTATATTAGATCCAATTAGATTTAAGAAAATTATGCTAGTATACAATTGAGCCTAACATTCTTCTTCTATAATCATTTTAGTTCATCTCGATTGAGTCAAATTGAATTTCTCACTAGAAAATTCTGTATGGGTTTATCCTAGTTCGACTGGAGCTTATCCAGGTCAGAAAAGTATTGTCTTAATCCATCAGATGGGAATAGGATAAGACCTGCTAATTTCTCAATCTTTCAGGACAAGGGTCAAATGTTGACCCAAATGTAGGAAAGAAGGGAGAGGGGTCGTGCGCCCTCTGAAAATTTTCTAAAGGTGTGCCCCCTATGTGTTTTCATAAGAGAAGAGAGGATGCACGTCCCCCTAGACGTGCACCCCATATGGATAAGAGAGTTGACCAGTCAAATTAGATTTGATTAGGTTAACGAGACTTGATGCAATCCAAGTCTCTAAGAGATTAGTTGCTTGCACCATCCTGCTTCCTATCCATTTGATTCATGCCAAATATCTCTGAATTTTGTGCGACAAAATAAGAAGAATTAGAGGGTGGAGCCTGAAGATCAGATATAGAGTCCTTCTGCTTGTCATCTTTGACCTGGTCAAAGTTGCATGTGAAGGGACTCATGGTTTGGTCTATTTAAAGGATCCTGCGCAAGCTATTATGCATCGCAATTCTATATGGTGAAGCCCTACCTTTCCCACCTTCTCCATGCCTCCCTCCTTTGCTCCTCTTCCTCTTCTTCACGTCCAAATGGTTGGGTAAAATAGTGAGAGAAGATCCAAGTCCTACAGGTGCCAAGTTTCGACGAGAGACGACGTAGTTCATGAGATGAACGCGTAGCCTTCAGAGTTTGTTTTAAAGGCTCTACAAATCAGATCTAGATCTGATCTTTTATGATCAGATTCAGAAGGAGAAGATGCCCAGAATCAGTGCAAGTAGACTATGATAGAGGCCAGGCACGTGCACGGCTAGATCCAGAGCTTCGGATGCAATTAGATCATCAATGGGGTAATCGATTTACCTAATCTAAGATGATAAGTGTTGTTACTCTTCTGATTTAATTTAATTTTAATTTTTTAATATCAGGTTATTAGGATAAGATCTGAGAACTCTTAGATCTTATTAGAATTTTTTAAAAAAAATTTAAAATTTTTTTTATAGATCAGATCAGATCAGATCGATCCTATGGCAGAAAGCTAAGTTTTTTCTTCAACTAGTTACACTGATAATTATCAATTATATGATAAAGGATGTGATATTTCATTTAAATCATCACATTACATTATAACTAGTTCCATTGATAATGGTATAAAATTCATAAGAAAAAAGCATGAAGATGTTTACTCAGTGGATCTTTATAATCTTTGCAAGGATAACATATAATGTCTAGTTGCTATGAATGCCAAAGTCAATGAAGCTAGTTAGATTTGGCATAGTAGACTAGATCATACAAATATGGACTCCATTGTTAAATTAATAAAAAATAATTTGGTTAGAGATTTGTCAAAAATTGATTTTGAAAATAATAAAGTTTGCAATGCATGTTAATTAGATAAGCAAACTAGATCTTCATTTAAACATAAAAATATTATTTCAACTACTAGGCCATCAGAATTTTTGCACACAGATTTATTTGGGCCTATCAAGACTACTAGTCTTGATGGCAAATTTTTTAATTTTGTTACTATTGATGATTTTTCTTGATATATTTGGGTTTATTCCTTGCACATAAAGATGAAGCATTTGAAATATTCACAAAATTATTTAAGAAAATCACAAGTGATAAAAATTATAATATTTTGAAAATTAGAAATGATCAGGGTATAAAATTTGAAAATCAAAATTTTAAAATATTTTACTTTGAAAATAGAATTAATTATAATATTTCAATATCTAGGACATCTCAGCAAAATAAGGTAGTAGAAAGGAAAAATCAGACTTTGCAAGAGATAGTACAACTATTCTTTGTAAAAGCAGTCTATCAAAATATTTTTTGGTGAAAGCTATAAATAATACATGCTATATGTTTAATCGAGCATTAGTTAGATCAATTTTAAAGAAAACCCCCTATCAACTTTACAAAGAAAAGAAACTAAATATTTTTTATTTCAAAGTGTTTGGTTGTCGATATTTTATTTTGATATATGGTAAGGATAAACTAGGTAAATTTGATGCTAAATCAGATAAAAATATTTTTTTAGTTACTCATCATCTAGTAAAACTTATAGAGTATTTAATAAAAGAACACTAGCTATAGAAGAGTAAATTCATGTTGTATTTGATAAGACTAACATTTTCAAATCAAGAAAAGTAGAAGTGGATGATGATGTAGGTACTCTTGAAATGAAGGTGAAAGAAATATGACTAGAAGATAGTCCTTCTCAAGACCTAGAAGAAAAGGAGCAAGAACAAGAAAATGAGGAAATATATGAACTTCCATCACTACTCAACAAGATACATATGACCTTCCAAAAGAATGGAGTTATGCTCATAGTCATCCTAAAGAACTTATTATTGGTAATCCATCTTAAGACATTAGGATTAGAGTATTAATTAGGAAAGCATTAAATTATTTTGCTTTTGTTTCTCATGTTGAACCTCAATCTATATTTGAAGATGAAAAGGATGCTAATTGGATAATGGCCATGCAAGAAGAACTAAATCTATTTAAAAGAAATAATATTTAAAATTTAGTTGAAAGATCTAAAAACTATTCTATTATTGGTATACAATATATTTTTTGAAATAAATTGAATGAGCAAGATAATATAATTAGAAACAAGACTAGATTAGTTGTACAAGATTATAATCAAGAAGGAATTGATCTTCATGAAATCTTTGCATTAGTTGCTAGACTTAAAGCTATTAGATTGCTCTTTGCTTTTTCTTATTTTATAAACTTTAAGCTTATTCAAATGAATGTAAAAACTATATTCTTAAATGGATACATTGCAGAGAAAATTTATGTACAATAATCTTTAGATTTTGAAAATTATGAATTTTTTTATTAGGTTTTCAAATCTAACAAAGCTTTATATGGTTTGAAATAGGCTCCACGAGCATGATATAATCATTTAAATAAATTTTGGCTTGAAAATAATTTAAAAAGAGAAAATATGGATATAACTCTTTTTATTAAAAAAATTAAATAATCTTTTAATTATTTAAATTTATGTTCATGATATAATATTTGGTGATACTAATAAGCTTTTACGTGAAGAATTTGCAAAGCTAATATAGAATGAGTTCGAAATGAGTATGATAGAAGAATTAATCTTCTAAGTCGAACTCCAAATCAAGCAATCAAATGAGAGGATCTTCACAAACAAAAATAAATATATAAAAAAAATGTTAAAAAAAATTGGTATGGAGAATGTCAAAGGTATTGACACCCTTATGAGATCAAATTACATGATCAAGATGTAAAAGGTAAAGCAATAGATCCCAAGCTTTACAGATTGCATCAATACTTTACTTAATAGCAAGTAGACCTAATATTATTTTAGCATTTACATGTGTACTTATTATCAATCTAATCTTAAAGAATCATATGTAGTTATTATTAAAAGAAATTTTAGATACTTGATTGATACTCAAAATATTGGTTTATGGTATTCAAAATAATCTTCTTTAGATTTGATTGGTTATTCTGATGCCGATTTTGCTAGTTCTAAATTAGATAGAAAAAGAACAAGTAGTACTTATCAATTACTAGGAATTAGTTTGATCTCATAGTTTAGTAAGAAATAAAATTTAGTAACTTTATCTACGGCGGAAGCTGAATATATTGTAGCTGGAAGTTATTGTGTTTAAATATTATGGATCAAACAAACTAGAAGATTTTGATATTACTTGTAGCAAGATTCCTATTAAATATGATAATACCATGCTATTTGTCTAACTAAGAATCTATTTCAGCATTTAAGATCAAAGCATATAGAAATTAGGCATCATTTTATTAGAAGTCATATACAAAATAATGATATTATGCTTGAATTTGTATCCACTGATAATCAAATTACTGATATTTTTACTAAACCTTTAAGAAAAGAAAGATTTTGTATGATTAGAAAACAATTAGGCCTTTATGATCCATATGATTGATTTTGCTTAATTCTATTAAAATTAATGAATGATTAATTCATCCAATTCATGCTTCTTTCACTACAAGAAAGTTTAGATACACCCAAGTGAAAAATACATGGGTAAAAGCCTAAAAAATATGGGGATAAGCCTACACTCATATTGGTACACATGTTTGGTTAAATGTTGGTATGTCCAATATGGGTATAGCTTATACTTACGTTATTTCTTTTCGTGTGTATATCCCATACTTTATCCACATAACATCTAACGTAGGTAAAAATATATATGTGGGTATAGACCTAGTGTACACTCTCTTTTTTTAAATGTGGGTAACTAAATACACACGAATCAAAATATCTAAAAATTACCAAAGCGTGGGCATAAATAGATCTCTACTATCAATAATAAAATATGGGTATATAATCAACTTTTAGACATTACTATCCTATTTAATTTCAAAATATAGATCATCTATAATAATAAATAAAAATAAAAATAGTGTATTGATAACTTATTTAAACATCCTATACCACTGAATAATATATGAAGACTAGTAGTTTCAAAGAGATGAAACAACTGCAAATAAAATAATCTTTATCATTGTATTAAAGAGAACTAAACATATATACATAATGGTAGTCTCAAAACAATTATCCCAACTATCTTTATAGTTTTATCAAAATCCAAAGAACAAGACCATACATCATTAGATTTTTGAATATAAAAGAAAGTAAACACTAGAACTTAAAACATGGAATAAATAAGTTTTAGCTGATCTCCTATACTTTTACATAAGTTTTAAGCTCATTTTTGCTATACCAAAAAAAATAAAGTAAAGTTAAATTGATGATACTAAAAAATTAATTTTACAAAATCTAAGAGTTCATTAACCTATGAAGCCATCAACAAGACAATCTCTATCTTTCCTTGGCACCATCCATCATATTCCTGACCTAAATCTGCAAAAGAAAGAATATATATATATATATATATATATATATATATATATATATATATATATATATATATATATATATATATATATATTGTTGGTGCAAAATCTAGTTGACACCAGATCGAGCTGGAGTTGAGGAAGAAGAGCTCGCCATCGATGACCTGCAAAATAAAGTTTCATTCAGAGTCGGTGGTGATGACTCCTGTAGGACCCTCCAATGATCAAATCAGTTCTTCTAGCCAACAGAAATGGAGTACTCAGATAAGAATTCAGCAGAATTTTCGAAAGAAGAAGAGAGCTTAGAGAAAACGTATCTAGAGGATCACTTTTTATAGATGGAGTCTATAACAGACTGATAGTGACAGTCATAACTATCCGACAGTGGGCCACTCGGAGTCACGTAAAATTTATTATGGAGAGAGGTGTCATCCGTAGCAGACTGATAATAATAGCCATAACCGTCCGATAGTGGGATCGCCAGTAGTAGACTGATAATGATAGCCGTAACTGTTTGATAGTAGACCACTCGGAGCCATGTGAAGTTTGTTATGGAGAGAGGTGTCCATTATCGTGATGTGTCCGTTCGTTGAGATTTAATAGTCAAAGTTCGGAGGAAGCAGGCATTGGTTGGTGAAGAGCTTTGACATATATCAATTTCAGAGAAGTTTAGACTCCTAAAGGAAATACAGCTAGAGAAAATCATCTAGGAGGAATACTACTTGAAATCTAAAAGTAATCCATTGGAGAAATCTAAATGGAGTTCGACTGATGGAGAAGTCTAGAAGAAGTCCGACTGGTGGAGAAGTTTGACTAAAGGAGAAGTCCGGAAGGAGTTTGGCTCCTGAAAGAATTCGACTGAAGGAGAAGTCTGGAAGGAGTTTGACTGCTGGAGGAATCCGATAGAAGAAGAAGTCCGAAAAAAGTTCGACTGCTGGAGAAATTTGACTGAAGGAGAAGTCCGAAAGAAGTTCGGCTCCTGAAGAAATCTGACTGAAGAAGAAGCCCGAAAGGAGTTCGACTGCTGGAGGAATCTGACTGAAGGAGAAGCTCGGAAGGAGTTCGGCTCCTAAAGAAATCCGACTAAAAGAGAAGTCTGGAAGGAGTTTGGCTCATGAAGAAATTCGACTGAAGGAGAAGTCCAGAAGGAGTTCAACTGCTGAAGAATTCTCGATCGAAGCTCTTCTATGATTATCAGTTACATTAAGCTAAGCATCAGACTGGACATCGACGGGAGCAGAATTTATCTCCAATAATAGTCCCCCTACTCTCGAGTTCAAAATTTAAAAAAAGGAAGAAAAAGAGGCGATGATTGAAGTCCGATCCTGGGTACCCGCGCTTGTTGCCGAGGAAAAGACGACGGACATCGAAAGTCTTCAGGGAGCACTCCGCATAGAGGAGTTTGCCTCGGTCGGACAAAAGAATGCACTAGCCCTGGAGGAGGAGAGGAGGAAGAAAGTCGAAAATAGGTTCGTCGAACTGGAGACCCAAATGGCGAAGTCGATCTCGGAGGCAATGACCTAGGCCATGGAAGAGTTCAAGACCTCTCCCAAGATGCGGAACCTGAATGTCGAGTTCGGCTAGAAAGCGTTGATCAGAGGTTTCGAGCTCTACGAAGGCAGAGTAGCTCGAAGGTTCTCCGAGCTTGATCTCAGCTTTCTGGAGGAGGAAGACGACATGGATGCGAGACCGTCTAATGCTGTAGTCGATCTTTCTTTCAATGAGCTCGCTTTTGGCCCATCTGAACCTGTTATAGAGGTGCTAGAACCAGTTCGGAGACCTGAGGCTGTCGAGAGCGATCCGGCTCCACCCTCCGAGGTTGAGATCCTCGAGTAGTTGTACATTTTTCTTTTTTTTAGTATAATCAGCCTTGTTGGCCTATGCTTTGCTTGTAATAAACTCATTTTTATAATGAAATAATATATTTTTTGTTATTTTTATTTTGCATGAATCCGAGATCTATTTATGGCCTTACCTTCTTTACCTCATTTTTCCCTCTATTGTCTTCTTATGAAATGCTTGTTGTGGACGCCAAGCTCATTATGGATGTCGAGCTTGTTGTGGATGTCGAACTAAGACTTCTTTTGTAAATTAGGATGAGGTTCTACATTTTGTATTTGACGTAGTCAAGTTGTCGTAGAAAAATACGTGTAAGGATTCTCCACCGAGCTTCTTCCTTCTCCATATCTTTGGTCTACGAGGTTCTGACTTTTGCTCATGTTAGGATGAGGCTTTCTTTTTGTTCTTATCATGGCTTATCGGGGTGTGTTACGGTCGTTAGTAGGATCTCTCCCTCCATCCTGTCTTATATCGATGAGGTCGTCGGCTTTGCTCATGTTAGGACGAGATTCTCCTATTCCTAATGTGGCTTGTGGGAGCGAATTTGGGCCATTATCGGGGCCTCTCCCTTCACCTCGTCTAAAATGAACGAGGTCTTCGACTTTGATCACGTTAGGATGAGGTTCTTCTTCTATTCCTAATGGATTATAGGGATACCTTAGGACTATCGTCGGGACCTCTCCCCTCATCTCATCTAAAATGAACGAGGCTTTTGCTTTGCTCACGTTAAGATGAGATTCTCCTCCTATTCCTAACGAACTATAGGAACATATTAGGGCCGTTGTCGGAGCCTCTTCTCTCATCTCATCTAAAATGAATGAGGCCTTCGACTTTGCTCACGTTAGGATGAAATTCTCCTCCTATTCCTAACGGGCTATAGGGGCACATTAGGGCCATTGTCAGGGCCTCTCTCCTCATCTCGTCTAAAATGAACGAGGCCTTCGACTTTGCTCATATTAGGATAAGGTTCTCCTCCTGCTCCTAACGGACTGTAGGGGTATATTAAGGCCATTGTCAGGGCCTCTCCCCTCATCTCATCTAAAATGAACGAGACCTTCGACTTTGCTCATATTAGGACGAGATTTTTCTCCTATTCCTAACAGACTATATTTGTCATGAAATTAAGTTCATGGGGTAGTCCCGTTTTATCACCGATACACAATAAAGATTAGGGTGTTGGAGTAGAAAAATTTCATTGTAATCAAATTATCAGTAATACATTCGTAGATTTTTTGAATTTCATGATCGAGGCAGGTCCGCCCCCCAAGTTTCTTTAAGTAGTACATCTCGGGTCGGACAACTTCCATGACCTCGTAGGATCCTTCCCAATTTAGGGCAAGCTTGCCCTAGCCTAGAGGCTGAGAGATAGCAGCTCATCGAAGCACTAAGTTCCTCCCTCTAAATATTTTATCTTTGACTCTGGAGTTATAATATTAGGCCATCCTTCGCGTGTAGGCCACCATCCGAACTTGGGCATCTTCTCTTTTTTCTTTTAGCAGATCGAGGTTGACTCTGAGGTCCTACGAGTTATGCTACTCATTGAAGGCCATGATCCATGCTGATAAAAGTTTAAGCTCGATTGGGATAACTGCCTCCATTCTAAAGGCCAAGGCGAATGGTGTTTCTTTAGTTAGTAGCCTTTGAGTAGTTCGGTATGCTCAGAGAACATGGTAGAGTTCGTCCGCCTAGGCCTCCTTGCTCTATCGAGCCTTATCTTGATGCCTTGCAACAGAGTCTGGTTGGTCACTTCAGCTTTTCTATTTGCCTATGGGTGAGCTACCAACATGAAGTGATGGAAGATGTTTAGATCTTCGCAGAACTCAGCGAACCTCGTTCCAGCGAATTATCGTCCGTTATCTATTATGAGAGTCCGGAGCAAACCAAACCGACAGACGATTGACTTTCAGATAAAGTTCTATACCTTGGTCTCAGTAATTTTTGCTAGTGGTTCGGCTTCGACCCATTTGGTGAAGTAGTCGATCGCAACCAGGAGGAACTTTCGTTGTCCGGATGCCACTAGAAAATGGTCAAGTATATCTATTCCCCACTGCGCAAATGGCCAAGGTGCGCTTAGTGGAGTAAGCCGGGAGGCCAGCTGTCTTTCTATATTTGTATTTCTCTGACAGTGATCACATTTCTTGACATACTCCATAGAATCATGGTACAAGATCGATCAATAGTATCCTTGTCGAAGTAGTTTTTATGATAGGGATCTGGCTCCTACATTACTTCCATAAATTTTCTCGTACACTTCTCATAATGCGAAGTCGGTCTCTGAAGGTCGGAGACATCTCAACAGCGATAGTGAATACGATATTTTATACAACTTGCCCTTATACAAAACGTACCGAAAGGCTTGATTCCTGAGTTTTCGAGCTTCTTTCGGATCATGAGGAAGCACTTCCTCTTTGAGATAGGTAACTAATGGATTAATCCAGCTCCACTCGAGCTCCGTCTGCATAATGAGTTACGATTTCTCTAAGCTTGGGCATTTTAGAGTTTCAAAAAATACTTCTTTGGACAATTCGGCTAGGACTGAAGTGGTCAATTTAGAGAGGAGGTCGGCTCTTATATTTTCTGCTCTCAAAATTTATCGAATGTTACAACTATCAAAGGTCGGAGTCAAATCCTTTATTTTTTTCATGGTATTTCATCATACTTTTCTCCCGTGCTTCATAGTTGCCACTAACTTGGTCGATCACTAATTGAGAATCACTGTAGACTTGAAGTCGATCTACTTTTAATTCTCTTATAATTTTTAATCCGACGATCAGCGCTTCATATTTGGCCCCATTATTAGTTGCAGAAAATTTGAAGCGTAGTGCATACTCGACGATGACTCCCTCGAGGTTGACTAAGACTAACCCCACATCTACTCCAGCAGAGTTGGATGAACCATCCACGTACATGGCTCAAAAACCTTTGGAAAGATCGACACTTTCTTCGAAGAGGCTCGGTTGCAACCACGGGATGCCGATCTCATTCTGTTCAAGCTCGACTTCATCTGGAATGGTACATTCAACTATGAAGTCGACCAGTGTCTGAGCCTTGATTGCTGGCCAAGGTCAGTAATTGATGTCAAATTCTGCTAATTCAATAGCCCATTTTATAATTCTTTCGGAAGCATCCGTTTGATGAAGGATTGTTCTGATCGGCTGGTCAGTGAGGAGCATCATAGCATGTCCCTAGAAGTAAAGTCGAAGTCTTCTTACTGCAATCAAAAGAGCATAAATCAATTTTTTCAACTTTATATACTTGATCTCGGCATCCCTTAGGATCCGACTTATGTAGTAGACTGATCGCTGTACTTTTGCCTCTTTTTTTATCAGGACTGCCACTAGCGTCGTAGGGAAGACCGCGAGGTAGAGAAATAGCTCCTCTCCGAATTTGGGTTTGGCTAGTCGGAGGACGAGCCGAGGTAGTTCTTGAGCTCATCGAACATCTTTTGGCATTCTTGAGTCCAGTAAAAATCTTTCGATTTTCTGAGAATTTGAAAGAAGGGCATGCAGCGTTCGACCAATCTTGAGACAAAATGATTCAAAGACGCCATCTTTTCAATCAGGCACCGAACTTTTTTGCTAGATTTCGAAGCGGTCATCTTCTGGATAGCTCAAATTTTCTTCGGATTGGCCTCGATCCCTTATCTCGAGATCATGAATCCCAAAAATTTTTCTGAGGCTACCTCAAAAGCGCACTTGGTTGGGTTCAGCTTCATCTTGTATTTTCTGAGTGCATCGAAAGCCTCTTCAAGGTCGGCGACATGATTGCCAGTCTTTCGATTTTTGACCAGCATGTCATCGACGTAAACCTTCATATTGTGGTCGATCTACTTCTTAAAGATTTTATTGACCAAGCATTGATAAGTCGTATCTTCATTTTTAAGCCCGAAGGGCATGATCCTGTAACAGTAAAGATCACGGTTAGTAATAAAAGCAGTCTTCTCCTCATCCTCTGATGCCATCCGAATTTGGTTGTAGCTAGAGAAGGCATCCATGAAGGTGAGGAGCTCGTGGCCTGTAGTCACATCCATCAGTTGGTCGATTCTGGGCAAAAGGTAGCTATCTTTTAGGAAGGCCTTGTTAAGCTTCTTAAAGTCGATGCATATTCTCCACTTGTCGTTAACTTTCTTGATCGGGACCACGTTAGAGACCCAAGTTGGATAGCTGACTTCTCGGATAAATCCGATGTTGAGAAGCTTGTCAATTTCTTCTGCTATTACCTTCTGTCTTTCTAGTGCATGGCCTTAAACTCTTTCTTTTACTGGTCGATGCTTGGGATCAACGGCCAGCCGATGTTTCATAACCTCGGCATCAATCTCAGGCATATCCGTCGAAACCCAGGCGAAGACGTCGGCATTCCTCCGTAAAAAAGTGATGAGCTGCTCCTGAACTTTATCTTCTAGATTGGAGCTAATTTGCACCGTATGTTCCGTATTTCCATCATTCAAGGGGATGGTCACAAGATCTTTATGAGCTCACTCCGTTCTTCAACAAGATCATCGTTGACATCTAGCTCGTCAACAGGACAATGATCGGACTATTCTTCCTTTTGTAGGGTAATTAAGTAGCAGTGCCTTGCCAAAGCTTGATCTCTCCTGACCTCTTCGATTCCATAACTTATCAAAAATTTCATCTTCAAATAATAAGTTGACACCACCATCCGAAATGCATTTAGACCAGATCGGCTGAGAATTGCATTATAAGCAGAGGAAGCCTTTACTACTAGAAAATCCATCTGTGCTCTGAATTATCTCGAATATTGTCCTACAGCCATGACTAGAGTTATTATACCTTCAACTGGTACTGCAGCACCAGCAAAGCCTACTAAAAGGGAGTTTATTGGTCCAAGCTGATAATTAGATATTGATATTTTGGAGAAAGCATCATAAAATAAGACGTTAGCCGAACTTTCATTATCAACTAGGATGCGACATACATCATAGTCCACTATATTTAAAGAGATTACAACTATATCATTATGCAAAAACTGTACTCCCCATACATCTACCTTAGTGAAAGTTATGGGTTCTTCAACCCTCTATCTTTTCACTGATCCCCTAGATCCGCTGGCCTCTTCTCGCTGAAGTCTCTCAGAGATAGTGTTGATGATGCCAAGAGGCGGCCGATCTCCTTGTTATTCTTTCCTCCTTGGTGGTTCTGACTGTGGTAGTGCTCTCGATCGATCTTCTCTTGCTTTAGGCCGACATTTAAGGAATTGACCCAACCAACCTCTCTTAATAAGCTCCTCGATCTCGTCTTGGAGCTGAAAGCATTCTTCAATATCGTGGTTGTGGTCATGATGGTAGAGATAGTATTTGCTAGGATTACGCTTGTCAGGATGAGTGCACATCCTTTCAGACCTCGGCAGTTGCTCTTTAATCTCCATCAATACTTGCATTTTTGGAGCATTGAGGTGGGGGGCGTAGTTGTGAAACCTTCTGGGGGGGGAGCTTCTTCGTGCCCTTCTGTCTGAACTTCTTTGACGACGAGCTTGAGGAGAAGTTCGGGCTCGCTTGCGCTCGAGGGGAGTCCATGAGCACGATCAAACTTCATTCGGCCCTCCATCAGTTGTAGGTTTATTAGACTCGTCCACTTGCCACTCTCCTGTGGCTTCCTTATCCTTCAATTTGAAGGCTTCCTCCGCTCGGGCTGAAGGAATATCGGCAAAGTTCCTAGGGTATTTCTTCTCTAGAGAGAACAGCAAATCATTCTTCTGAAGGTTGTCCTTAAGTACGGTCATTGCAACAGACTGGTCTAGATTTCGGACCTTCAATGCAGCAACATTAAACTAGGTGACATAAGTCCGGATAGATTCTTCCTCCTTCTACTTGATATTCATCAAAAAATTTGAACCTCGGTGCAGACGTCGGCTGCTGACGAAGTGAGCCGTAAATTAATGGCTCATTTGATTGAATGAAAAGATGGTATCCGGCTTAAGTGCTGAGTATCAATTTCTAACAGCTCCATTGAGGATGGATGAGAACGTTCGGCACAAAATGGCCTCCAACGCACCATGGAGCAGCATCATTATCCGGAAGGCCTTCAGGTGGTTGATCGGATCGGTGGTCCCATCGTAACTCTCAAACTGTGGGAGCTTGAAGTTCGATGGGATTGGTTCCTGCATAATCCTCTAAGAAAAAGGAGGATCAGTGCAAATATTATTACCGTGTAAGGAGAAAGTATGACGGAGCTCTTCGATTCGTCGGCTCATTTTCTGGAGCCTTTGATTCAGAAGATCTTCACGATTGTTGATCTTTAAGATTTTCTGATGGAACGGAGGCAAAGCTCCCCTCGGGATCGAATCATGGTTCGAGGAAGGGCTCTCTATTCTTTGCTTCCTCTTTTCGGAGGTCATCAATCGGCTAGCCCAAGTTAGCCATCCCCAGACCAGATCGTGGGGCTCCGAAGAAGTCTGCTCCAGTTGAATTGGTGTCGGAGCCTGTCGATGTATGGCCTGCACCGCCTCCATGAGACTACAAACTTGCTGGACCAATAGGCTGAACTGCTCCGCATCCACCATGGCTACAGGTGGGGCTTGAGTTACCAAAGCTGAAGCAGGAGCGGATAAATCTGAATGAAATCTGGCTGCAGAGGCCATTGATTATCGGATTGAAGTTTTTTTTAGAGACATTTTTTTTCAAAAAAAACTTTAGAGAGGAAGAAGAGAGATCGTCGCTGAGCACTCCTTTAAGAACAAAAGAACCTTAAGAACAGAGGGTCCTTCCTCTAGCATCAATCCTGTTGGTGCAGAATCTGGTTGACGCTGAATCGAGCTGGAGTTAAAGAAGAAGAGATTACTGTCGATGACCTGCAAAATAAAATTTCATCTGGAGTCGATGGTGGTGACTCCGGCAGTATCTTCTGACGATCAAGTTAGTCCTTCTGACCAACAGAAATGGAGTGCTCAGATAAGAATTCAGCAGAATTTTTGAAAGAAGAAGAGAGCTTAAAAAAAATATATCTGGAGGGTCTCTTTTTATAGATGGAGTCTGTAACAAACTAATAGTATCAGCCGTAACCGTCCGGTAGTGGACTGCTTAGGACCGTGTAAAATTTATTACGGAGAGAGGTATCATTCATAGCAGACTGATAATAACAGCTGTAACCATTCGGTAGTGAGGTCGTCTATAGCAGACTGATAATGATAGTCATAACCGTCCAGTAGTGGGCAACTCGAAGCCACATGAATTTTATTACGAAGAGAGGTGCTCGTTGTCATGATGTGCCCGTTCGTTGAGATTTAATAGTCAAAGTTCGGAGGAAGTAGATGTTGGTTGGTAAAGAGCTTTGACATATGTCAATTTCAGAGAAGTTCGGACTCCTAAAGAGAACGCGGCTATAGGGGATCATCCGAAAGAAATACCACTTAAAATCTGAAAGTAATCTACTGAAGAAATTCGGATGAAGTTTGACTGATGGAGAAGTCCAGAAGAAGTCCGACTGGTGGAGAAGCTCAATTGAAGAAGAAATCTGAAAGAAGTTCGACTTCTGGAGGAATCCAACTGAAGAAGAAGTCCAAAAGAAGTTCGACTGCTGGAGGAATTTGACTGAAGGAGAAGTTCGAAAGAAATTCGACTCCTAGAGGGATCCGACTGAAAAAGAAGCCCAGAAGAAGTTTGGTTGCTAGAGGAATCTGATTGAAGGAGAAGCCCGAAAGGAGTTCGACTCCTGAAGAAATCCGACTGAAGGAGAAGTTCGGCCGCTAGAGAATTCTCGATCGAAGCTCTTCTATGATTACCAGTTATATTAAACTAAGCATTAGACTGAACTTCGACAGAAGCAAAATTTATTCCCAATATATATATATATATATATATATATATATATATATATATATATATATATATATATATATATATATATATATATATATATATATATATATATATATATATATATAAAATTTTAGAGCTTAAGTGACTATTAAAAATATATGTATCTAAACACATACATAATCTTTCTATCAAATAATATGAATGCCCATAGTATATTTCATTAAAGCTCAACTTTTGTCCTTTATAGGTAATGGAGCATCAGGCTCAGTTGCATAAGAAATAGAAACCTTACAAAATACATCTTCCAAATACTTGTTCTTTAACATCTTGCCTTTATTATCAAAAATGAATGTTCCTTTGCCTAATTCTTTTTGTAAGACATCCAATAAAATAACTTCTTCACTCTGCAAGTACTAATTTCATAAGATTTAATCAGTAAATCTTGATGATTCATCACTATGACAATACGAACTATTCTATTAAAATCTTTAAATTCATGAAACTAAATTTCATTGACCATTTTAAATGATTTAGGAATATTCAATTAATAAATGAGTACAATTAACTTAAAATAAAAATCAAATAGCAAGTAGAGTGAATGATCATTAGCTTCTTGCATGACATTTTCATAATTTCAAAAAAATCTTAAGATAATTTTGAAAATAAAAATTGAGTTATCCAATCTTATTCACATAGAAATAAAAAATGAATTGTACATTCAATTAAAGTACCCATTGAAGCCATTGAACTATAAATATTTGTTACTTGGACTTTGAGAGTTCTAACTTGACCTGCCAAGTCATGAACCAGACTCTCATTTCACTTTTTCAAAACTTCATTAGTTGCTTTAGGGCCCCACCTTGAACTGGGAGTTGGTCTTATCTCTAAATAATCGACCATATCTAGCCTTTTTTCACCAAACTATTTAGAAAATATCCCATCATCTTCTGCATCTTTAAACATCTCCTATTGATTTACAGTAGACATATATTAATTATAAAAAATAAATATTATAATAAAAATAAGATAGACCTATAGTTTAATTGACTGACAAAGGATACTTATAATAAGTCCAGCAGTAGCATTATTTATAGGATTACCATCCTTTCTAGTATGAGTCTTGGCCCACATGCAAGGGCCCCTCTATTTTTTTCTTATCCTTTTGAACCGAGCATATAACTTAAGAAAAGATTAAATAAACACAATAGATATAAGCAATTAAAAAAATTTAGACGAATTTTATCTATAAGATTCAAGAGCATAGTTGCTCATAAAGTTACTAGCTTCATAGAACATAACTGAGACAAAGATGAGTTTTGACCAAGTAACATATAATGAAGTTAATACAAGTCATGAATTTAATTAATGGAAGGGGTGCTTTGGTCAGAAAGATAAACCTACTGCACATGCATGATTAGAGATGTGAAAATTATCACTTGCCTGCCTCTCCAAACAAGCGACTATGGAAGAATCACCATTGTCTATATACTCAAAATCTGTACTTTTCATAAAGTCGCATGTAGACATAGTCTCAGCTAATGAAAAAGATCTCCTGAGGGATTGGGAGATATGACGGTACCGTAAGGTGCAAGACAAGTACCAACAATGGATGTTGGCCCATCATGTACTGGAAGTGAAATGTCCTGGGTAGAAATGGTTAGAGGCTAAATCCCAACTTTCGGTCATCAATTCAATGAAATCCAAATAACGATAATGCAATGACTTTCTGAACATTCATGTATATATCAAGAATCCAACATAACTCAAACTAAAATCATGTCAAACCTTTTAAAGCAAGTATCCAAGAAAAAATATAAATAAAAGAACTCAAAAAGGATGTAGCATAGGATCCAGATTCTATACAAAAGAGCAATCTTTCTAACCCACGATGCCATTAGAGAGAGAAAGAACCGAAGAACCAATGCCAGTTTTACCCACATGGACTCCCTTCGTCCCTTGTAGCCGAGTAGCACTCCTTCCGGCATTGCTCTGATTGGTGATGTTCCCGAGCGCAACCCTCTTCTTGGCCTGATCGGAGGCAGCCACTGTGACCTTGGCGGCATTCTCCACTGCTGGCCTCTTCGCCAGCACCGAGGAAACGGGGGCGGATGAGGAGCAAGGCAGCTATGAGCGGCGGTTCATGCTCCATATCTCAGAAACCCCAAACCTAAGACCCAATTTCGAAAGGGGCCCGATCCTGACCTCGCTCCTCTACGGCCGCTCTTGCTACCAGATCAAGCAAGAAGGCCGAGGAAGCCAAGAAGTGAACGAAAAAACCCAATCCATGCCTTAGATTTCAAAGGAGAAGAGGGTAAGGGTTGCAGGCACCGTTAGGGTCGGGGGTGCGGGCGCCGGGGCTGGGGGGAGGGGAGGGGGGTCGCGCGAAGCAACGTCGGACGAGGGCGCAGGGGCCGCCAGGGTTGCACGGGGGAGGGCTGGGTTGCAAGCACCAGTGCGGCGGCGGGGTTGCATGGAGCAGCGTTGGACGACGGGTGCAGGGGCTGCTCAGTTGGGAGAGAGGGAGAGGAGGGCTCTTTTGAGGGGAGGCTAAGGGCGGCTCGGTTGAGAAAGAGAGAGAGAGAGAGAGAGAGAGAGAGAGAGAGAGAGAGAGAGGTGGAGGAGAGAGAAAAAAATTAGGCTAATGATTAAATTAATAATAATTTAAAATTTAATTATAATTTAATTGTAAAATTACTTTTTAGTGAATTCTTTTATTTTTAGATTAATAACGGAGGTATTGCCGTTTCAATTTTATTATAATTTTTTTATTTTTAGATTAACAGCAAAAAAATTTTGGTTATAAATTCATTATAAACTAATCAAAAAAATCTGTAAATTTTTTAACCAACTATTAGTAATGAAAATTGAATTCGTTGTAAATCTGTTGATATATTATATTGCTAATCATTGCAATTCCATTGCAAATGATATACGAAAACCTTCTACAAAATTTAATAATTATTTTTAGGTCCGTTTTTATTCCATTGTAAAATTTTCATATCAAATCTGTTATAAGTTTGTTGTAAATTTATTTTTCTAAAATCAATAATAAAATTTTGTATTCCACTTCAAACTTGTTGTCAATTAACAATGAATTAGAAATAGAGTCTGATGTTACAAATTTTTTTTATTAAATTGCATATTTCTTGTAATGCTTTTCTTCAATACTTAGTATATTTTTTAGCAGATTTGAGTTACCCATATTTTGTTAAAAATTATGTCCCAAAGCCAATTCTCAGCCTATTGACGGTTGAGATATTGTAATTGATTTATTAATTAATAAAAAATATTTTGGCATCTTTTTTCATCATAAATTTACATCTTCTAATGAACTTAATTGTTGTGATGAAGTTCGTAAGACTATTTAGTTTCGATAAAGAGAGGATTTATTGATTAGTCCTTAAATTTATTCACGATCAAATGATAGGCTGTTAATTAAGACGACAGCGTCTATCGAGCATAGGTCGCTATATGCCATATAGGTTGGTTGTCCTCTTAACCAAGATGTGTGAAGATACTGGTATGGCATACAGATGAGATGTATGGATACATCGTTATTGAACGTGACTAACTTCAGAACATTCTACTGTCGAGAATATCGTTGATGGGATATAGGTATAAGTATCTCTTAGACCTGAGATCACCTCAATGACTTGCAAGTAACTTACTATGCTTTGGTATCGAACTAACTGAATTTCTAATTCAGCAACCAAGGCTTTTAAGCACAGTCAAGTACTTGCGAAGTCGGAGTGTGATCAAGATGAAACTGACCACTCCAAAAGTTAGAGAAGAATGTATCACTGTATTTCAATATAGCAAAATCTTGGCTAGGGTAATCCATCAGATGGATTTGATACTTTGAAATACAATATGGATAACCTGATCAGAGTTGATAGTTAAACTTTGAGGTATCCTACAAGCATTATGGTCAAGGCAATGAATTATATGGAAACTATATCCACATGGATTCTAAGGATGGTGTTCTACACCTTTGACCTATCCGATCGTCGTGTATTATTGCTAGATGGTCACTTCGATTGGTACAAAAATTTATTTTTATGCTACCGACTTAGGTTTGGATTTATGAGGACACACACATTAGAGCTTATGATCTAATCGGATGGTTGATCAACGATTAAGAATCATTCTAGGATTAAACAATCAATACGATTAGTGTTTAACCTAGTGCAAGTATTGTAGGAGGATCGATTAGCAATTGGATTGCTAATTAACTTAATTTGATTAAATCAATGGGTTGAGATTAAGTCTAATTAAATATGATTTAATTAGATTTAGTTTGAACTTGATTGGATCAAGTCCAATTAGTTTATTGGATAAGTCAAGTGCAAGGAAGAACTAGTCCTAGTCTAACTAGGACTCGGATTAACCTAATTTTTTAATTTGATTAAAAAATAAATTAAAATTTAATTTAATTTAATTTAATTTAATTTAATTTTTAAATGGGTTAGGATGTTATTTAATTGGATTGATTTAATCTTGATTTTATTTGGTTAAAAGATTTTGTTTGACCAAGTCAAAATATGAGTCCTAGTGTGACTAGGACTCCCTATCTTCTTACGCCATCTTGGTCCCAATGCCCCCCATACCTATTTTTTAGGTATTTTTCATGGAAAGTTCCTTTTTTTCTGATTTTCATGCCCCCTCTCTCCCTCCAAGTTATATTTGAAAGTTAGGTGGAAGACTAAGTCAAAGGAGGAATTGGTTTTGCTTAGGATTCTATGAGATAGAATCTTTGTTAACCAAAACATCTTTTCTTGAGTGCTACCCCCTTTTTTAATTAATTCTTCTCTTATTTCATAAAAATAATCTCCTTTTTTGTGCACCCTCCCTTGCTGGTCCGCACCAAAAATTATGAAGGAGGCGCCCAAGAGTTGGGTGCCCCAACAACTTTCCATATTTGGATATTCCTAGTCTAAGAATTTGACCTAACTTGGACTCTTCTTTTTTTTTTATTTATTGAATAAATTTTATTTTAATTTTTTCATAAAATATAGAGCTTTGGGAAAGGTTTGGGGTGTGCAAAAATTAGAGAAAGAGGATCCTTGGGTGTGGGGGTTCCATAGGCACCAAACCGGGTGTCTAGGTGAGAGAAAAAAGAAGAAGAAGAGGATCTTCTTCTAGGACTATTTTATTTTCAATCTCTCCTTCTTTCTTTTGAGTTTTTCTAAGAGAATCTTAGATCAGCAAACTCTCATCTTTCTTCTCATATTTTAGAGAGTCCAAATTTTGAAGAAGGGAGCATCGGATCGACCATCGAAGAAGGATTAGCACAGTACTAGCATGCTATGCTGATTTTCTGCATCGAACTTCAAATCAGAGATCGTAGGCTCGTGTGGACGACTCCTAGAGGTCAGATGCGTGTGCGGCTCATGACTTCATTCTCAAGCCCGGATCAGCAAGTTAGAACGTCTAAACTTGCTTAGGTAATAGATCTGATCTATAAACTTCATACCTGTATTTGATGTAGCGTAGATCTAGGTTGATTAGATCAATTTTTTTTTATTTAATTTTAATTTTTGATTTAATATCATATCTTAATCATGTAATAGATCTGAGATCTAAGTATTTACATGGTTATTTAAATATATTTTAGATTTATTTAAGTCTTTCGCTGCAATATCTTGAAAAAGTTTCAAGATCTACCTGTGAAATCCTAGATCTGGTTCCATGTTTATCTATTAATAGATTTAATTTACTCATGTTTAATCATTGAAATGTAAGTTAAAAATTAATTATTGTATTTTCACATTTGACAAACATGGGTATATATAAATTTTTTTTAGAATTTGATCTTTTATCCATGTATGTACTTTAAGTGACTAAAAATCGTAAGTGTATGTGACTTTTGTTGTAGTAAATTTGGATATATATTTATACATGTATTTGAATGTGTATATGAATGTATATTTGACTAATTTTGATGTGTATTAAATATCGTATGATTGATTGCATCATTTTTAGAAAGCCTATTTCTGAAATTCTTTCAATGCCAAACTGAGCTGGACAACCTAGAATTATAGTTGACCCATCGTTAGCTAACTAATCCAAAAATCTTAATCAACCCACATTGAGCCAACCAACCTATGAACTGAATCGACTCAGATGTTAGGACTCAGCTTTTTAACGGAAGCCCTAAGAGACCAATCTCACTATTCTACTTCCACTTTCTTAGCCGTCCCTTTACAAAAGTCTTGCCCCACCAAATAGTTCCTTTTTTTATCATTTTCCTCAAATTTGTGGTGGTTTTGAAAGTTCAAATGGTGGAAGAAATAACTTGCTTATCATATCAAACATCCTCCATCAAGAACTCATTCTCACAGAGCTTCATTGGAAGAAAGAAGAATAAAGTTTTGATCAGATCCAAAAGTAGAAATAGGCACAAATAAAGCAATTCCATCATCTTCATGGCTTGAGGCATCAACTCAACCTCCTCCTTAACCATGGGTACCATCGCCTCCTCCATCGAAGTCAATGGCTCATCCTTCTCTTCCTCCCTCATCAAGTCAAGTTGTTCCTCTCTTATCAAGATCAATTTGTACAGGAAGGAACATAGATTCTGATTTTATAGAGAAAGATGAATTTGAAATTGGTCAAAAAATGAAGAATCTTGGTTGGTAATTTCTTTTCATCTTAAACCTTCCCACTTATCCCAACCTTGTCTGAGAATTCTATGGGAATGGCAAAGTAGGAGGCAATACTATTGAATTAGAGGTAAAAGGAGTTAAGATTCTTCTAAATGCCACTTCACTTGTTGACTTCTTCATAAACCTATTGCAGGAGCAGATAGAATAGATGACAAGTGTAGTGGACTAAGGACCATTTTGGAAAGAAACGATGTAGTGGCTTTTGGGGAAATCCTAATGAGCCATTTGTCAATTGAGATTTGATTATTGCATCACATGATAGTTAGGATATTCATCTCAAGAGTTGGATACTTTGACTTCATTACAGAAAGGGACATAATGATTATGCATCATATCATTAAGAAAATTTTCTTAACCTTCTGGCTCTTATGGTTAAAGTAATGAAAGTTGCAACTTCTCATGTAAAGCCAGCTCTGCCATATGGTATGTTCTTTACTTTGGTATTCAAAGAGTTTGGAATCAATTTAGGTGGGGAACCTTCAAGGAAGTTGCAGCACTTTGATACATACAATGACAAGTCATTAAGGAGAATGGGTTATATCAAACTGATAGTCATTAGATTAGAAAAGGAGGGGAAAGAGAGGAAGCTGCAGGAGATAAACATAGAGAGAGAGAGAGAGAGAGAGAGAGAGAAGTGAGCCGAGGAGAAATAAGAATAAGTCCCTTGCATATCTATGGCTCAACCTGCTCAGCCTGAAGTTTCTACTTAGACTATCTAATTAGCCAAAGATCAAATGGAGTTACCTTAATGTGTTCATGACAAGCTTCTCAGGTCCATGACAACTCTAATTAGAGAAATGTTGGATGAGTGAGTTTGTGTTCAAGGTCCTTGCACACCTAAGATTTTCCTAGTTCTGACCCTGCACCTACCCTTTACTAAACCCCACCTTAGGATATCTCTGGCATTGCATATATATATATATATTTGTTTATGTATGATTTTCTTGTCCTTACGATTCTTTTTTTTTTTTGTAAAAGGACAGGCCTCTTGATATTATGTAAAAAATTTACCTATCAATGCAATGTTGTGTTTATATGAAATGATTGAATGAGTTCTTTCTTGCTTGCATGAGTGAATAACTAATTAATTATCATTGAAATGGTTATATGTTTGATTAAGTAGCTTATACTTGATTATACCAATCAATAATTTAACCAAAAGAAGGAAAAATTAAGAAAGAAAACTTTAATTACACCCTTTTTGATTATGACAAAAAAAGGGAGAATAAATGAAGAATAAATGGAGAAATTTTTGAAGAAATTGAAGATTTTGAGAGAAATCAATAGTAATCAAGAGCAAATTTTAAAAATATTGCTATTCTACTTGAGAAAGGGGGAGTTTTTACTGAGCTTTATTTAAAATTTGCTTGAAATTTGATTTGATCAAAATTATCTAAAGAATATTGCCTTATTCACATAAGAAAGGGGGAGCTTGATTAAAATCTTATGAATACTTAATCTTTGCTTTTAAGATGTATTGTATCAAAATTTCAAAAATTTATTAGTGCTTGAAAGTTAGTACTCAAAGGATTTTGTCATCGCCAAAAAGGGATAGATTGTTAGCCTTGAAATTAATTTTGATGATGCCAAAAGAGTTTAAGTACAAATCATAATTACTAATAATACTTCTGAGATTGATTGTAGGATTTCTTACAATGCTCAATGGTTGATTTTATTAAAGAAGAAATCTCCTCAAACTTAAGTGATTTTATGTTCTCAAGTAAAAGATTTATATTTTGGAAGCAAAGAAAATGAGCTCGATAAGAAAAGAATTGGATTAAGGAAAGTCTAGCCTAAAAATACTTCTCAACATTTTAAAAATTAAGTTTAAGAAGGCAAGTCTAGCCTAGAATATGTTTGAATAAAGAAAGTTACTTAAAATCAATTTTGGCATGTATGGCATGCCTTTGAGTCAAACAAGAAAGAAGCTTAGGTGACCTAGTCTCAACACAAGGAAAATGATAAAAAAAGATGAAATTCAACTAATCTCCCTTAGTTGACCAAGCTTTTATATGAGTTGATCAAGATAGGAATCTTAGCCAACTCATCTATTAATTTGGATAGTGACTCAATCTCAGACTTAGGGTGAAGACAAAAGATTAATTATTTTAGAAGTTCTCCTGACCAAAAGAATAACATAGCTAACTAAGTTTGGAGCTTAGCCAACTCATAAAAATAAGATAGCTGACTTAGTCTTAGAGGCAGAAAAAATATAAAAAGCAGTGTAAATCTACAAGTTCTCTGAGCCAACCTAGATAGTCAGTTTGCCAACCAAGTCATAAATGTTAGCCGACTAAGAAGATATCTGAGCCGACCTAGTCTCATACAAACAGAACAGATAAAAAGTTAAAAATTTTACATCTATTCATGAGCCATCTCAAAATTTTATTTAGCCGACTCAGCACTTCAAGTTAGCCAACTCAGAGCTTGGGTGAGCCAACACAAATTTCTGATAGAATAATGGCTAGTTTTTCATACTTTTTCAAACAATTATATTTTATTTGTAACGACTATTTTTAAGCTTCCAATGGCTAGAGCATTAATTATAGATATTTTTAAGACTATAAAAATGAAGAATTCAAATAGAGAACTAAAAGATTGAATTTATTGAGCTTATTGAACTTTTCTTCAACCTATTGAGTAGAACAAAAAGAAAGAAAAGAAGGAAATTAAGAAGAGCTTTTAATTTAGACCTTCTTATATTTGCTTAACTTAAAAAAATAGAGAAAGAGTGCATTAAATTGAGTCAACGACTACTGAACAAAAGCTTCCAAGTCTTCATCAATCTTCTCCAAAGCATTCAAGAAAGAAGTCAAGCAATTCAAGAGCTCATTCACCCCAACTCCTTCTAAAGTTTGATATTTTAGTTTTTTATGATTTAAAATCCTATATATCTTTCTTTAACTATTGTTATAAGTTTCTTTGAGAAGAAACTTGGGATTACTAGATGGTTGGTCCAAGCCATAAATTAGATATTGTAAGATTTTGATTAGTAAGCTAGAAAAACTAACTAGGTAGATTGTGAGTTTTAAAAATAATCAGTTGTAAGGTTTTTATTAGTGAGCTAGAAAAAATCAACTGGATTGAATTATGAATCCTTGAAAATAATCTAGTTATAATTTTTTATGATTATAGTTTGAGTTTTCAAGGGGGTTGACTTAGGAAGTGGATGTAGGTATTGAGTTGAGTACTAAACCACTATAAATCTTATGTATTTATGATTATATGTTTATGTTTATATTTAATCTTCTATTACATATTTTTTTCTGCTAAGCACCTCACAAACACTTTTAAATTTGTCATTGGGCACAAGTCCTTCAAAATTATTTTTAAGCAACCTAATTGAACACCCCCCCCCCCCTTTGTGTTGCCACTTTTGGGAAATAGTAATAGATTATAATCATACCATCGACATCGAGTAATAATAAGGTGATACCATTAGTAGTTTTATAGATAAAAAGAATGGAATCATAGTAACTATAAATAAAACTAAATTGAGAGACACTAGCACTAAATTTTGTGAAACAGGCATGAAGATCTTGTTTAAAATTATATAAAGCATGATGAACTTGCATTCCTTATTAAATTGATGAGGATAATCCAATGGTGCTACATTACAAAAGATTACAATTAAAGATGATCAAAGAGGATCTCTAGACTCAATATGGACCACTTAGACCCTATGAGTAATATTAGATAGGATCCATCAGCAAGATCTGTTGGAAAAAGTACCTCAAATTTGATCCACAGTGAGCCCACGATAAGCCTAAATAGAGAAAACCCAAGCAGGAGAAGTCAGCCCATAGCGCATAGGCCTATAGAGTGGCCTACAAGCTCCACGACCCATAGCCAGTATGGGCAAGCCTAGGATGCATGTGGGCACATGAGGCCCATAGCATGTGGGAGGTATTGGGAATAGTGTCCTAAAGCCAATCATCAGTCTATTGACGGTTGTGCTAATTTTTATATTTGTATATGAATTATAAATAAATAAAAATTATTTTAATATTTTTTATCATAAATTCTTTCATCTTCTAATGAACTCCTGTATTGTGGTAAAGTCCTTAGGACTATTTAGGATCGATAAAGAAGGATTTATTGTTTAGTCCTTAAATTTGTTCACGACTAAATTATACATTGTTACTAAGGACAACAATGTTTATCGAGTATAGGTTATTATGTGCCATATGGGTTGGTTGTCCTCTTAATCAAGGAGTATGTAGATACTGATATGGCATGCAGGGAGATATAGGGATACATCTGCACTGAACATGACCAACTTTGGAGCTTTTCTGCTATCAAGATTTGCTCTGATGGAATATGGGTATAAGTGTCCCTTTGACCTAAGAACACCATGGTGACTTTCAAGCAACTCACTATATTTTGGTGCCGGACTACCTAAATTTTTAATTCAGTGATGAAAGATTTTTGGGCATAGTCAAGTACTTGAGGAGTCGGTGTGTGAATCAAGAAGAGATTGATCACTCCAGTTCAGGAGCTGTGTTCAATTGTGTTTTAATTTAGTAAAAACCTTGGCCAGAATAATCCCTATGAGGGGTCATAGGACTAATTACTTTGAGACATGATTTGGATGTACTTTTAAGATTGACAATTTAACCCTAAATCATCCTATACACAGAGGTCAAAGGGATGAATTATACGATAACCATATTCACATAGGTTCTGAATGTTGCGATTGAAGGGAAATCCTGATTTTCTTGATCAGGTTCGTTCAGATCTGATCAGATCAAAAGATATGTTTCAAAATTTTTTTTTTAATCTAGATTAGATCTAAGATATTTTAGATTTGATTACTATTATTTTAGAAATTAAATAAAATCTAGATAAATTAAATCAAATTTAATTTACCTTGATATGGGTAATCCTATTACCCGTTGATGATCCTGTATGTAGCGGAAGGTTTTGGATCTAGCCACGCAAGTGCCTGGCCTCTACCGGTATCCACTCAGGCTGGATCTGAAGATCCTCTTCTTCTCTATCACACCTCTAGAAATTAGATCTGGATCTAATCTAGAGGATCTTCAAAACTTCTTTTGAAGATCAGCAGTTGTCCTTTGCAGCAGCGTAGCCTTCTAGCTTTCAGTCGCCTTTCTTATATCTGGATCGCACCAACCAAAAGTCCAAAACTCCTTTTGGACATGGAGAGGAAGGGGAGAAGGTGGTTTGGCATGGAGGAAGAGGGGAGAGGCAGCCTTGGGTGTGGGGAATTGTGATTCCTTTCAATCACTTTCAAATACAATCTGGGTTGGGCGCAGGGTCTTATTTATAGACTATCTATGATCCAACTTCTCTTCTTCCCAACCAATCATAACTCTTTATGAAATCAGATCTAAATCTGATTGGTGGGAATAGAGTTTCCCTGGATTCCTCCTTAGAGGATGCCTAAGACCAGTCAAAGTTGGTTCTTAGGAGAACTCTAATTGGAATCCAAAAAGGAGATGGAGTCCCTGTCCAACAGGGACTCCTAGGCGCCTCCAACTTGGGCACACGCCAAGGGTGGCGTGCGCCCTCTTCCTTGCCAGGTTCTGGCAGGGGGACAGGCCCCCACCAGCTCTCCAATAGGTGCATGACATGTGGTCAAAAGTCAAAGTGTCAATGGTCAATATTTGACCAGTCAAAGGTAGACTTTTGACCAAAGTCAAAGAACAAGAAATGGCAGGTGACCAAAAATGGCAGGTAATGTCTTACAAAATAAGACAACCTTTTCTGACTTGGACAACCTCCAGTCAGACCATATGAAGGCCTCTGATTGAGCACAAACTCCTTTGGCTCAGTCAGGACAACTTATTTATGATAGCAAAAGAAGAACGTTAGGTTCAATCGAGTGCTAGCACGATTTCCTTGAACCTAATTGAATCTCATTCAGATCAATTGAACTAGATCAGTTCAATTGATGATCACCAGATTCAAACCCTTGTTTGTGTGACCCAGTTAGGTTCAGTTCTGTATGGTAATGGGATATGTCATGATCTCTATCATCGACATCATCGAAACTCCTTTCGATGGATCAGAACTCTTCTGATTCGAACAGCTAGAATGATCGATCATCTAAATCATTCTAATTGCTCCCAAAATCCACCAGTGACACCTAGCAGTATATGGTGGCAACCCATCAGAGCTGAATGCGAACCTCTTGGTGCAGCTACCTGTGTGATTAAGTTCTTCTATCTTGAGCCCCGATCAGATTAGGGTTAAGGTGAACTCGTCAAACCCTAGTTTCTGTCATATGATGTAATCATTCGATTCGAAGTCCGATGTGAAAATCTAAATAGAAACTCTTTCTATTATTTCACTCTGCCATGGCCATGGACTTCTGGACTTGATTCTCATGATCATCATAGGGCTGCTCCTCTACCACCGAGGTAGATAGATTCCATCTTGATGCAATCCAGTTCCTACAATGAACATGCTATAGCCAACATACACCTCAGGGTTTCCATATGGCTAGGAGATCCGAGTAATGGTGTAGTCAAACTATAACACCCTCAAGGTGAACTGCCGATGCACCTCAGGTCAAAGAACCAGACACACTACTGCAGCATCGAGTCAGTCATTGACGAGAAGGTAGACTCCCTAATGACTACTCGAGGTGGTCACGCTCAGTGCCCTCGTTCTCTAACGAGTACCTGTACTCTCGCTCCGGTGTCTCCACACCGTAGACTCAAGACTCATCTACTAAAGAGAAGCGATTGTACACCAACCTTCCGGATCAATCACCATCCTCGTGATGATCCTATGGTCGGGAGCATTTTATGAGTTAATAATGATTATTCATGTCTTAAATTTTCAACTCTTGAAAATATGAATTATCATTACCATTAACTCAAAGGATGTATCACAGACACTAAATACACATATGTGATAGAAAATAACCCATTTTATTGATTATTAGTCAAAATTATAATTTTGCCCCTAGAAGTGTATTACAAGTGTCAGCCAATTCTGGCTTCTAGGGCACATATATCTAACAATCTCCCACTTGTCCTAAAGCCAATTGGCTACAAGTCTAAGTCCCATCTTCTCAAGGTGGGCTTCGATCTTCTGCTGGCCCAACGGCTTTGTAAGTGGGTCTGCCACATTATCTGTGGAGTTGACTCTCTTGACCTCGACGTAACCCTTCTCGAGGTAATCGCGGATGAGGTGGTATCGCCGCTCAATATGCTTGGATTTTTGGTGAGACCTTGGCTCCTTAGCAAGGGCTATGGCGCCATTGTTGTCGCAGTATAGAGGAATGGCATCTGATGGCATTACTCCGAATTTCTGCAGCAAACTTCTTGTACCAGAATGCTTCCTTCGCAGCCTCTGATGCAGCGATATATTCTGCTTCCATGGTGGAATCTGCTATCACATTTGCTTGGAACTCTTCCAGCTGACAGCACCACCATTGCACACAAACAGACTCCCAGATGTCGACTTTCGATCATCTATATCGGACATGAAATCCGAGTCTGTGTATCCCTGGACTTGGAGTTCTCCGTTACCAAAGACCAACATCATATCCTTAGTTCTTCTCAAGTACTTAAGGATACATTTCACAGAAGTCCAGTGTTCTTCACCTGGATTTGACTGATATCTGCTTGTGACACTCACAGCATGGGCTATATCAGGTCGTGTACATAGCATGGCATACATGAGGCTCCCTATTGCAGAAGCATAAGGGATCTTGCTCATGCATTCTATTTCCTCAGGTGTGCTAGGGGCACATCTTCTTGGAAAGATGAATACCATGTCTGAAGGGTATTAATCCCCTCTTAGAGTTTTCCATACTAAACCTCTTTAGTACTTTCCTCTATGTACATCTTCTGTGAAAGTCCTAGCATCCTATTCGGTCTATCCCTATAGACCTTAATTCCTAGAATAAAGGATGCTTCACCTAGGTCTTTCATGGAGAATTCCTTGGACAACCATAATCTTGACTGTTGTCAACATGGGAATATCATTCCCAATAAGGAGGATGTCATCCACGTACAATACGAGGAAGACAACAGCGCTCCCACTGACCTTTTTGAAAACACATGGTTCCTCTTCATTTTTGATGAAACCAAACTTTTTGATCACATCATTGAAACGAGTGTTCCAGCTCCGAGATGCTTGCTTAAGTCCATATATGGACCTTTGCAGCTTGCAAACCTTGTGATCAGTATCACTGGATGTGAAACCTAGCGGCTGTTCCATATAGATATCTTCCTCAAGATATCCATTTAAGAATGCCGTTTTCACGTCCATTTGCCATATTTCATAATCGAAATAGGCTGCAACGGCAAGCAATGTGCGGATGGATTTTAGCATAGCCACTGGGGAAAAGGTATCCTGATAGTCAATGCCTTCGCGTTGACTATAACCTTTTGCCACTAGTCTAGCCTTGAATGTCTCCACATTCCCATCTGCACCAATCTTTCTCTTGAAGATCCATTTACACCCAATAGGTACTATACCTTCTGGTGGATCTACCAAGGTCCAGACTTGGTTTGAGTGCATCGAGTCAATTTCTGACTGCATTGCCTCTAGCCATTTCTCGGAGTCGATATCTGATATCGCCTCGTTGTAGGTTTTGGGATCATCACCATGAGCACCATTACCTACGAGGAACATTTTCCTCTACTTCCTCTGAAATAATACCTAAGTATCTTTCAGGGGGATGGGAAAACTCTTTCCGATCTACGAGGTGGAGGAGGTAGTGTTCTTATTGGCTCAACCTGATTTGGTTCCAATTGGTCCTTAGCTCGTTGTACTTGTGAGACTTTCTCATCAAGCTTAATCTGCTTTCCAATGCCGCTATCTTGAATAAACTATTTTTCAAGAAAGATGGCATGTCGACTCACAATCACATTGTGGTCTTCTGGAATGTAGAAATAGTATCCTAATGACTCTTTAGGATATCCTATGAATCGAGCTCTAAAGGACCTAAACTCTAACTTGTCCGCTTGTTGTCTTTTGACATGAGCCGGACAACCCCAAATTCTGAGATGACTCAGACTTGGTTTCTTACCGTGCCATATCTCATACGGTGTGGTAGGAACGGTTTTAGAGGGAACCCTATTCAGTAGATAAATTGAAGTTAACAATGAGTGTCCCCAAAGAAAATCAGGGAGGTCTGTGAAGCTCATCATGGATCGAACCATATCCAATAGAGTCCGATTTCTCCATTCTGAAACCCCGTTGAGTTGAGGTGTTCCTGGTGGAGTCCATTGAGAGACTATGCCATTTTTCCTTTAAGATAGTCTAGGAATTCCCGGCTAAGGTATTCACCTCCTCGATCTGATCGAAGAACCTTAATGGGTTTTCCAGTTTGTTTTTCTACTTCATGTCTGAATTCTTTGAACTTTTCAAAAGCTTCAGACTTGTGTCTCATAAGATACACATACCCATACCTAGACAGATCATCGGTAAAGGTAATGAAGTAGACAAAATTGCCTCTAGCCGGCACATCAAATGGGCCGCACACATCAGTATGTACTAGGGCAAGGAGATCTGCGGCCCTCTCCCCATGTCCAACAAAAGGGAGTTTAGTCATTTTGCCTTGAAGACAAGATTCACAAGTTGGATATGACTCGAAAAGTCAATGGACTCAATAGCCCATTTTTCTCCAATTTGTTGAATCCTATCTTCTGCTATATGACCTAATCTCAGGTGCCATAGATATCTGTCGTTTGGACTATCCCTAGGTCGTTTGGCATTCACGTTTTGCTCGATAGTTAGAACATAGGTACATCAATATGTAGCTGATAAAGACCATTAATAAGGAAACCATTTGCAATTTTATTTCTTTCATAAAGAATGTTACAATGGTCCTTAAAGAAGGTAATCACATAGCCTTCTTGTGCTAAGCATGAAACAGAAATCAAATTCCTGCTAGCTGCAGGCACATAATAACAGTCTTTCAAAACTAAGTCTAAACCAGATGGTAATCGAAGAGGGTATGTTCCCACGGCTACTGCAGCAACTCTTGCTCCATTACCGATGCGTAGGATCATGTCTCCATCCCTCAGCCTCCTGCTATCCTCAAGACCCTGCATGGAAGTGCACAGATGAGCACTAGAACCAGAGTCAAGCACCCAACTGGATGCAGAAGAAACCGTAAGGTTAGACTCAATAACGAGCATACCTCCAGAAGGACCTTCCTTCTTGTTCTTCAGGGTGGCCAGGTAAGTAGGGCAGTTCCGCTTCCAATGGCCGTCGCTGTTGCAATGGAAACACTTTCCTTTGACCATCGGCCTTTTTCTTCGGTTCTGCCTTCTTCTTCTTTGATCCTTCCACCTTCTTGCTTTTTCACAGACTTCTTTTTCTTTCCATAAGACTTTCTTTTGGAAGAAGTCCGTTCCATAGCAAGAACTGAGCCTTTAGAACCTTTCATAGAAAGCTCAGCGGTAACCAGCATATTCATTAATTCGGCCAAGGAATTTTGAAGTTTATGCATGTGGTAATTCATGATGAATTGCCCATATGCATCAGTCAAGGATTGCAGAATAATATCGTTCTGCAGATCCAAGTCTAACTTCACACCGAGCTTCTCAAGCTCTTCCATGTCCTTGATCATTGTCAGACAGTGATCTTGGACTGACTGCCCATCACGCATCTTAGCCTTAAAAAGTCATTTCGTGACTTGATATTTGGCTGCGCGACTCTGTTCACCAAACATCTCCTGCAGGTGAGCCAACATTTGGCGAGCAGTCCCGATATCTTCATGTTGGCGCTGGAGCTCATCAGACATCGAGCCCAACATGTAATATCTGGCCTTATTATCTTCGTCTATCCATTTTTCCAGAGACGCTCTCTGTTCAGTGGATGGACGGGCTGGTAAGGTGGGAGGGTCCTGGTCCAATACATGGGTTAACTTCTCAGAACCCAAAATATTTTTGTAGTTCCTGAGCCAATCTTTATAATTGGGTCCAGGTCAGTCTATGTGTGTCCAGGATACGTGCCAATGGGTTGGACGCAGACATTTTTCCTGTAGAGAGTCAAAGATTCTAGTTAGATACTGTAATTATGACTTGACCAATTTATTTAGAATTTTATTTTTAAATAAATTAGCTTCCCACTATTTTCTCGGATCCCTACACTCCCTCTGTAGAGATGCAAAAATCTCCATGATTAATGATTTCTAGTGGGTGGTGCGGTCTCACCAACTGACTCATCACCTCACCTAACAGTTATTGGTGATGGGTTAGCCAATGAGTGAACAACTCTTGTTCAATGATTCTCTAATCATGGTGCACCCAAACTTGGTCTCTAATTCATGAATCTCACCGTATCCGAAATATTGATCCACTCCTTAGTTAAGTCAGACCCACCATTTGCATAGACTGGATTCCTAATTGAGTCTCTCACCGTATCCAAAATATTGAGCCCAACTCATCCTCCAGCCCATAGCATCCAATGCCTAATAGACATGGTTGCATCTTTTCCGGTGCAACTGAGCCACTGTATCCAGCCGAGAACAATCAACCCCGGGAAGGGCCCGCACATCTACAATGGTGGAAGACCTCAGACTTAATCTTTTCTTAGGGAGAATTGATTCAGGTCTCATTAAACTAGACTTGTCATAGTCATAACAATTATGACTAACCTAGTGGCATGGGTTAGCTCGGATTATTGACCACCTCAGATCAGAACTGTGTCAACAGATATGGCCAGGTAAGTGAGACCGGTGGAAGGAATATGCCATTAACTCGTACAAGAATGCATTCAGGTCGAGTAGCTTCCAATTAAAAACCAGTCGGTCGTATGTGCCAAACTTACCTTAGACACCAAATTGTTGAGTCCAGAACCAATTGGGTTAGCCTACAATCCAGACTCTAAACCTCTGAGCCTAATTAGGTCTTGCTTGATCGTGACTCGATCTTGACCCAGACTTAATCCTATTAGGCTGGTCAATTTAAGCATTGTTGATCCCATCTAACCAACTCTTGATTCGGTTTGATCAACCGCTTAGACCTAATTGAGCTACCCAAGCCCGAACCCAGTATTATGAATATGTCTTAGATCTGAAAATTCTCAATTTTAGACCTAATTAATATTTCCATAATCTTAATTCTTAATTAAGTAGGGTTCATAAACAAAATATGCACAATAAATCCTAGGGTTTCAGGATCTAGGGTTTTGCAGAAAGTAAGTTTTGGATTTCTGATTAAGGACGAACACGCAGCACCCCTACACATCATAAGAACACCCCATCGAATGGGAAGAGAGGGCCTTTAAACCCTTCTTCATTCTTATGACCGGACGGCCAAGAGGAACGCCTTAATCAGGAACATGCAATACTACAAAATAGTTTTAGATCTATATCATATATCTCATATACAAATTAGATCTAATCATGGCATATTTTGCATACATCTCATGTATCGAATCATGCATATTTTTCAGATCTAAATTATCTCATAATAATCTAAAAAATTAGATTTAAATTGATCTAATCAAAATAAATTCTAATCTAGATAATTATGTAGAACTATTCTACAACTAGTCTAGACATGCATCAATCATATCTCATATGATATTTAAAATTAAATAATTTTTATTTACTATTTTTTAGATGTTATTATAATATTATAATATCAAAAAATAGTAAATAAATAGATCTAAAATATGATTTAATCAAATTAAATCAAAAACATGCAAGACTATTCTATAGAACTATTCTATTTTAGAACTAGTCATGCATATTTTCTAATCTTAGATCCAAATCATTTAATTTTAATTTTTTCTAATTTTAGATCTGATCACATCTCATGTGACATCTAAAATCACTTTATTTTTTAATTAAAATAAATTTAAAATCAGATCTAAATACTTTTAGAACCTTGGCTCTGATACCAGTTGAAGGAAAATCCTGATTTCTTCGGACCAGGTTCGTTCAGATCTGATCAGATCAAGAGATATATTTCAAAAATTTTTTTCTTTGATCTAGATCAGATCTAAGATATTTTAGATCTAATTATTATTATTTTAATAAATTAAAATAAAATCTAGATAAATTAAATCAAATTTAATTTACCTTGATATTGGGTAATCCTATTATCCGTTGATGATCCTGTATGCAGCGGAAGGTTCTGGATCTAGCCACGCAAGTGCCTGGCCTCTACCGGTATCCACTCAGGGCTTGGATCTAGAGATCCTCTTCTTCTCTATCACATCTCCAAAAATTAGATCTGGATCTGATCTGGAGGATCTTCAAAACTCCTTTTGAAGATCAGCAGTCGTCCTTTGCAGCAGCGCAGCCTTCTAGCTTTCAATCGCCTTTCTTTGATCTGGATCGCACCAACCAAAAGTCCAAAACTCCTTTTGGACGTGGAGAGGAGAGGGAGAAGGTGGTTTGGCATGGAGGAAGAGGGGAGAGGCAGCCTTGGGCATGGGGAATTATGATTCCTTTCAATCACTTTAAAATCACAATCTGGGTTGGGCGCAGGGTCTTATTTATAGACTGTCTGTGATCCAACTTCTCTTCTTCCCAACCAATCACAACTCTTTGTGAAATCAGATCTAAATCTGATTGGTGGGAATAGAGTCCCCTGGATTCCTCCTTAGAGGGTGCCTAAGACCAGTCAAAGTTGGTTCTTAGGAGAACTCTAATTGGAATCCAAAAAGGAGATGGAGTCCCTATCCAACAAGGACTCCTAGGCGCCTCCAACTTGGGCACACGCCAAGGGTGGCGTGCGCCCTCTTCCTTGCCAGGTTCTGGCAGGGGACAGGCCCCCACCAGCTCTCCAATAGGTGCATGACATGTGGTCAAAAGTCAAAGTGTCAATGGTCAACATTTGACCAGTCAAAGGTAGACTTTTGACCAAAGTCAAAGAACAAGAAATGGCAGGTGACCAAAAATGGTAGGTAATGTCTTACAAAATAAGACAACCTTTTCTGACTTGGACAACCTCCAGTCAGACCATATGAAGGCCTCTGATTGAGCACAAACTCCTTTGGCTCAGTCAGGACAACTTATTTATGATAGCAAAAGAAGAACGTTAGGTTCAATCGAGTGCTAGCACGATTTCCTTGAACCTAATTGAATCTCATTCAGATCAATTGAACTGGATCAGTTCAATTGATGATCACCAGATTCAAACCCTTGTTTGTGTGACCCAGTTAGGTTCAGTTCTGTATGGTAATGGGATATGTCATGATCTCTATCATCGACATCATCGAAACTCCTTTCGATGGATCAGAACTCTTCTGATTCGAACAGCTAGAATGATCGATCATCTAAATCATTCTAATTGCTCCCAAAATCCACCAGTGACACCTAGCAGTATATGGTGGCAACCCATCAGAGCTGAATGCGAACCTCTTGGTGCAGCTACCTGTGTGATTAAGTTCTTCTATCTTGAGCCCCGATCAGATTAGGGTTAAGGTAAACTCGTCAAACCCTAGTTTCTATCATATGATGTAATCATTCGATTCGAGTCCGATGTGAAAATCTAAATAGAAACTCTTTCTATTATTTCACTCTGCCATGGCCATGGACTTCTGGACTTGATTCTCATGATTATCATAGGGCTGCTCCTCTACCACCGAGGTAGATAGATTCCATCTTGATGCAATCCAGTTCCTACAATGAACATGCTATAGCCAACATACACCTCAGGGTTCCGATATGGCTAGGAGATCGAGTAATGGTGTAGTCAAACTATAACACCCTCAAGGTGAACTGTCGATGCATCCTCAGGTCAAAGAACCAGACACACTACTGCAGCATCGAGTCAGTCATTGACGAGAAGGTAGACTCCCTAATGACTACTCGAGGTGGTCACGCTCAGTGCCCTCATTTTCTAACGAGTACTTATACTCTCGCTTCGATATCTCCACACCGTAGACTTAAGACTCATCTATTAAAGAGAAGCGATTGTACGCCAACCTTTCGGATCAATCACCATTCTCGTGGTGATCCTATGGTCGGAAGCATTTTATGAGTTAACAATGATTATACATGTCTTAAATTTTCAATTCTTGAAAATATGAATTATCATTACCATTAACTCAAAGGATGTATCACAGATAGTAAATACACATATGTGATAGAAAATAACCCATTTTATTGATATTAGTCAAAATTATAATTTTGCTCCTAGAAGTGTATTACAAGTGTCAGCCAATTCTGGCTTCTTGGGTACATATATCTAATAGCGATTGCGACTATTTGACCTATCCGAACGTCGAATACCATTGCTAGATGGTTACTTTGATTAGTATAGAAATTAATTTTATGCTACCGACTTAGATTTGAACCATGAAGTCACACACATTAGAGGATCCCACCTGATCTGATGGCTGGTGAAGCATCCCATCGGACTGGGACTCTATGGTCAAGAGTCCCACTGGACTGGAACTCTTCGACCAAGAGTCCTACTGGTCTGGGACTCTAAGTCCTACCTATTTGAGACTCTATGATTGAGAGTCTGGACTCTATGATCATATGTTCCACTTCTTTTGGGCATCGGGGTCAAGAGTCCTACTAGTTTGGGACTCTTCAATCAGGATTTCATATCGATGGACTTTGTTGTCCGGTTATCTACCAATTTTGGACTCTATATTTATGAAAGGTTTAATTAATAATTTAATTATTAATTAAATTAATTTGATTGAGTAATTATTTATGATTTAAGTTTAATTAAATTAGATTCAGTTGGATTTAACTCGATTAGGTTACGAGATGACCTAATCGCCGAGGAGGTTTGATCCCTGATTTGATCAGGGATTGGGCTTGATCAATTCTTGATTTTATTAGGATTTAATTGAGTCTAATCAAGTCTAAATTTGTTGGATTTAATTTGATCTAATTTGGCCTAGCCAAAGTTGTTTGAGTTAGTCCAATTGGATAAGGTTCCCAATAGACTAGTTTGACTAGTCTACTTCTCCCTTGCGCCACCTGGGTTTGCACCATCCTCTTTCCACATGAGAATGAGATTCTCGTGTCCTCTTTTCTATGAATAGAGGGTACACTCCCAGCTATCCCACGTCCTAAAGGGATAAAGGCTGGTTGGTTGCCATTAAAATTTAAATGGAGTTCGAATTTGAATGGGCAACCACCCATTCTCTTATCTTGCACCACACCAAAACTTTCTGTGCCTACTTTCCTCTATGAGAAATAGTTTCTCATAACTTCTCTACATGCTAAGAAGGGTGCATGCTTGGTCTCTTCACGCCCCAAGTGGATAGGAACAAATTGGTTAGCATTTGAATTCAAACAGGATTTCAATTCAAACAAATAACCAACCTATCCTTATCTTTCCACATGATTTTGACTCTAATTGGCACAAAATTAAATAGTGGATTTTTTTGGGCATGTGATCATTAGAGAAAGAGAGAGATACTCAGTTTGTGAGCCCCCTTCTTCATGGAGAAAATTTAAAAAAATCTAAAAAAAAGTTCTAGAGAAATTAGTGTGTAGGATTTGGGTGAGAGTGCTACCCTAGGGTTTCGACCTAAGGTTCGAAAAGAGTTTGTGTGAGCTACAAGTGTCATGAGCCCATCAAATTTTAGGAAGAACCTTTTCTACCTCTTTACTATGTCTACTGATGATCCAAAGCATCCAAAGAGCCCATAGATGAAGATCAAAGGAGTTTGGTCAACAACAACCATCGAAGCTTTCGGATCTCGAGCTAGCACTCAGGACGAGCTGATCGGGACTAAAAGACTCGTGTGCATGATCCGTGGAGGCCAGACACATTGTGTGGCTGCATCATGATGAGTGGACCTCTCCAGTGATCAAATTACGGTGTTCGGCTATCCGTGCAAGGTATCATGTTCTGAACACGTAGAACTAGTAGTAAATAGTTACTGCTATTGATTCAGTTTTCAAATTCAAAACATGTATATCATATTTAGAACTTATGTGTAGAATTTTTTGATATGATCAGTAGCTAATAATTAATTAGATTAATTATATATTCTATTATAATTAATAAATTTTCAAAAAAATATCGAAAATAGTGCAAGAAATCCTACACTGCACACCTTTAATGGTATTAAAGCAAGGTTCATTAAATATGATATATATGCTTTAGAATTTGAAAATTTGCATATTAGATATGTACTTCAATTTGAGTAGCCTAATAATTGAGCTTGAATGAGCCATCGAGCCATCCGATCATAAGGGATAAGCATAGTTTAATGGCCATCTCCTCCTATTCGATGGGGATCCCTTATGGTAGTAGGGGTGCCATGGTGAACTCATTCCTAAAGATAAACGATGAAAAAAATTTTTAGATTGATTTAATCTAAATTTTAATCATGAATGTGTTAGATTAGATCTAAATTTAAATTCATGATTATTTTTTTTATGTAGTGTACATAAAATCTATAACTAGTACTGTTTGTGAAATGAGCCGATCCATTTTGAAATGAGTCGATCCATTTAGTGAATAGTGCTATGTTGTGAAGAACCTTTCAAAATTTTAAAAAATATTTTTGAAATATCAAATTCCAAATCCTCAACCTATAAACTTAATTAAAAATTAAGTAAAATGAATTAGGATATAGAATTATGAATTAAAGATCCTAAATCATTAATCATAAAATATGGGTTATTGGGTTAGATGAATTAGGTCCATTAATTGGGTTAGATCCAATGTTAGTTATAGAATGGACTAAATTAGAGTAATTAATCAAATCTAACCAAATATTAAATTAGGTTAGGTCAAGGACTCTTTAGACCTAATTATAATAGTTGTAGTAGATCTAAGTCCATGCCTTTAACGATGATCAAATGGACTTACTTCATGGCTATGCGGTCAAACTCGAAATTACTAGGTTGGTTAAATTAAAACTAATGAACCGAATGGTGTCTAAGGTAAGTTTGGTAGTTTGACTAGTGGTTTTGGTTTTTAATTGAAAGTTACTCACACTGATTTGATCTTTGATGAGTTAATGGCATATCCTTTCCATTGATCTCACTTACCTGGCCATCCTAGTGAGTTAGGTTTTAATTAGATCACTTGGTGATTCAGACTCACCCATGTCAATTAGGTAAATCAGTGTGACTGATTTAGGTGCTCCTAATACCAGTTTGAATTAGATCTTTTTTGATCTAACTTGATGAAGTCAGTGGGAGGATCGAAATTGGCTGGTTGATTATTCTCTCTTCTTTGTAAAATCAATTAATTAAATCTTCTAAAATTATTAGGTCCTTAAAATGATGTAGTTATGATGATAACTAGGTCATAGCCTTTCATTAAGTTGAGTGATAATGGGTCCATTAGTTTAATAATCATTGGAGGCCCAAAGGCCTGGTGCTTATTGATTAATGGGATTATCATTCATAAAATGATGATTTGATCGTGTCTTTCTAATGGTGGTTAGGTTGGCCGACCAAAGTTGGGCCTGATCATTTGTTGGTTAGATGCACTAAATATGGTCATGTTAATGGTTGGACTTAACCAGATCTTTTCAGTGGAGGCCAAAGCCTATGATTAGGTTCTGGAGCAAAATTAAATTACTAGAAGTTATTTAGTGAAACAGTTGGTTATGAACCTACCCATAGATGCACATGGATTGACCAACCAAAGTTGGGCTCATGTGTAGTCTGTATGAATTCTAGTACCTACTAAGAAATTAAAGTAATTCCTCGAATTGAAGGTAGAGGCTACCAATTCATAAAAATAGTGGAAGAACCTTTAGACTAAAGTCCAAGTCTTTAGTTTTAATAATTCGTATACTAATTAGATTTGATTTTCTTTAAGTGCAGAAATGGCCACTATCCTATCGCTCTAATCATTGTTAGACAATGAAAAACTCATAGGACCTAACTTCGATAATTGGTATCGAAAGTTAAAGATTGTCTTGGAGCATGAGCGGATCTTGCATATTTTGATGGATCCAACACCTGAGAAGCTAGCTCCGAATGCTAGAGGCACGGTCCGAGATACTTATCAGAAGTGGCTCAATGACCGCACCATTGTTCGATGTATTATGCTGGCGGTAATGAATGATGAGTTTAGCCATAGGTGTGAAACTACCCAGCCATAGGAGATGCTTCAAATATTGAACGACTCTTTTGGCATGCCTGACAATGTTGAGAGGCACAAAACTAGTTGTGCCATTTTCAATGTTCGGATGAGGGATGGGGCGTCAGTCATCGATCATGTATTGTACATGATCGAGATGATTGAGTGCATGAGTAAGCTAGGCTTCCCCCTGCATGAGTAGCTTGGGAAGGATGCGATCCTTAATTCTTTGCCCAAGTCCTTCCTCCCCTTTCTTACTCATTTTTGAATGATAAAGCCTGCAGTGAACTACCTGACTTATTGGATTTGCTACAAAACTTTAAGAAGGATCACCAGCACTACAAGGAGGTGGTGAATGTAGTGAGAGGGTCTTCTTCTAGTGGTCGATCTTTTAAGAAAGAGAAGAAGAACAAGAAGAAGAAGAAGAAGAAGGTGTAGCCTTATGCTGGGACGTCTGCATGGGGTCAGACCAAGAAGCGCAAGCCCGACCAGAGCCTGGTGGAGTGCCTCTTTTGCAAAAAGCAAGGGCACTGGAAGAGGAACTATCCTCAGTACATTACCTTCCTGGATCCGAACAGGTCGAGGAAGAAGCAAGTAGTTGCTGGGCAAGATAATTATATGATAACACCTTACAACTTCTCGATATGTGATACTACTGCCTGAATATTAGATACCGAAAGCTCTTATCATATCTGTAATTCGATGTAGGATCTATAGGTCAGTAGAAGATTTGGTGAAGGCGAGAGGTTTTCGAACATTAGAGATGGAAGACAAGTTCCAGTTCTAGCTTTAGGAATCATGAACCTTGTAATCAATTCTCGTAATATAATTCTTAAAGATTGTCATTATTGTCCAAGCTTTCTTTTGAATGTTATTTCAGTTGGCCTTTTGGCCATATACAGTTATGAATTTTCAATAAAAAAAAAATTTGTAATGTCATTTTGAATGGTGTTACGATGTTTATTAGGCAATTGAATAATAAAATTTACTTACTATCATAGTCTGTTAATGTGGTTCAATCTTTTGATAAATGCTCTAAAATTAATGATGTGTCTAAAGTCTACCTTTGGCACCATAGGCTAGGTCATATCAACAAGAATAGAATAAATAGGTTGGCTTAAGAAGAAATTCTTGAAGTTAGTGATTGTGAATCACTTCCGACCTGTGAGTCCTATCTTCTTGGTAAGATGACCAAGTCATCTTTTATTAAAAAAGATGAGTGAGCCAATGAAATCCTGAGTCTAGTACATTCATATGTGGACCCATGAGCTCAAGTACTAGAGTTGGATATTTTTACTTCATAACCTTCATGGATGACCTATTGAGGTATGGATATATCTATTTAATGAAGCATAAGTTGGAGTCGTTTGAAATGTCCAAACTATTCCATAATAAGGTAGGAAAGCAAACTGGAAAGAGTATTAAAACTCTTCGATCTGATTGAGGGGGTGAGTACCTTTTCAATGAGTTTCTGACATATCTTGAGAAGAATGAAATTCTCTCTCAGTAGACACCTCCTGGAATACCACAACATAATGATGTATCTGAAAGAAGGAATCAAACTTTGTTGGACATAGTTTGATCCATAATGGGGTTTACCAGTTTGCCAATCTTCTTATGAGGATATGAGCTTAAGTTGGCTTGTTATATTCTAAATAGGATTTTGAGTAAGTCTATTTTCAAAATACCATATGAGATATGGATAGGGCAAAAGCCAGTACTCTCGCACCTTAGGGTTTGGGGGTGTCCGACTTATGTCAAACGTTTAGTAATGAATAAACTTGGACCTAGGTCTGACAAGTGTTATTTTATTGAATATCCAAAAGAGATCAAAAGGTATTACTTCTACTTAGTTGATGAACAAAAGGTATTCGTCGGTCTTAAGGCAATCTTTTTAAAAAAGAAGTTTCTTAGGGAAGGGACTAATGCCTGTAAGATCGAACTTGAGAAAGTTTGGCAGGTACAAAAATCAACACAAGTAGCTGAACCTAAACCAAATTTGATTAGATCAAACCTGAAGCCCAGTGAATCTACACCCTTAAGATGGTCTGGTAGAGTACCATGTCAATAGGATAGATACTATGATTTCTTGGTTCGGAACGATGATCCTATCAAACTCGATGAGAACGATGAGGATCCAATCACCTACGTGGATGCTATGTAGGGATCCAATTCTGAGAAATAGCTTGAAGCCATGAAATCTAAAATGGAGTCCATGAAGGTCAATGATGTATGGACATTGGTTGACCCACTCGAAGGGGTAAAATCCATAGGATGTAAGTGGATTTTCAAGAGGAAGAGGGGTGCAGATGGGAAGATGGAGACCTATAAAGCCTATCTGGTTGCCAAGTGGTATCGTCAATATTATGGTATAGACTATGATGAGATATTTTCTCCTATGGCAATGCTCAAGTCCATCCAGATTATGCTTACGATAGCTGCCCATCTGAACTATGAAATCTAGCAGATGGATGTGAAAATAGCTTTTCTAAATGGAGAGCTAGGTGAAGAGATGTATATGATACAACATGAAGGGTTCACATCCATTGATGAGTCTAAGTTGTGCAAGCTTCAATGGTCTATTTATGGATTGAAGTAGGCATCTCGAAGTTGGAATATATATTTTGATAAGATGATCAAGATGTATGGCTTCGTTAAGAATGGAGAAGAGCCCTACATATACAAATGGACTAATGATCCAGTGGTTGTATTCCTTATATTGTATGTAGATGACATTCTCTTAATTAGGAATGATGCCCTACATTACAGGGCTATCCTCATAGTTCTTCATGAAGGATCTGGGAGAAGCTTCCTACATTCTAAGGATGAAGATCTATAGAGATAGATCTAAAAAATTTCTTGGGTTATTCCAGTCTACGTATATTGATACTATGCTGAAGAGGTTCAGTATGAAGAATTTCAAGAAAGGCTATCTACCAATAGGCCATAAAATTTTTCTTTCAAAGAGGGATTGTCCGACAATACCTCAAAAAAGAGAGCGTATGAGTAAAATTTTATATGCTTTGACAGTGGGTTCTATCATGTATGCCATAACATGTACATGATCAGATGTGGCATACTCACTAGGGATAGTGAGTAGATACCAATCTGATTTAGGAGAGAACCATTGAAAGGTTGTTAAAACCATCCTAAAGTATTTGAGAAATACTAAGGACCAGTGGCTTGTTTATGGTGAGTCTGACTTGAGACTTGTGGAGTTTACAGACTCCAGTTTTCAATCTGATCACGATGACAACAAAAGTGTGTCGGGATATGTCTTTACCCTTAATGGTGGAGCTATCTGTTGGAAGATTTTCAAGCAGCACATCATGGTTGACTCAGTTTGCGAGGTGGAGTATGTTGCTGCATTAGATACTGCCAAAAAATTGGTGTGGTTGAGAAAATTCACCACCGAGCTCGAAGTAGCATCATTCCTTGATGGTCCAGTTCTACTTTACTGCGATAGCTCTGGAGCCATTGCTTAGGCGAAGGAATCGAAGGCACACCAGTGAATGAAATATATTCTGCATCACTACCATCTTATCCGAGAGATCATGGATCATGGCTCAGGCGAAGGAATCGAAGGCACACCAGTGAACGAAATATATTCTGTATCGCTACCATCTTATCCGAGAGATCATGGATCAAGGTGACATCGATCTTTAGAAGATCGATGGAAAGAAAAACCTGGCCGACCCATTCACTAAAGCTATTATGGTGAAAGAGTTTGATGACTTATACTGCACCGATTGACTTTAGTCCAAGTGGGAGATTATTGAAAATAGTGTCCCAAAGTCAATCATCAGTCTGTTGATGGTTGTGCTGATTTTTATATTTGCATATGAATTATAAATAAATAAAAATTATTTTAGCATTTTTTATTATAAATTCTTTCATCTTCTAATGAACTCCTATGTTGTGGTGAAGTTCTTAGGACTATTTAGGATGGACAAAGGTGGATTTGTCATTTAATCCTTAAATTTATTCGCGATCAAATGATACGTTGTTACTAAGGATGACAACGTTTATCAAGTATAGGTCATTGTATGCCATATGGATTGGTTGTCCTCTTAACCAAGGAGTGTGTAGATACTGGTATGGCATGCAGGTGAGATGTAGGGGTACATCTACACTAAACGTGATCAACTTTGGAGCTTTTTTATTATCAAGATTTGCTCTGATGGAATATGGATATAAGTATCCCTCTAACCTGAGATCATCATGGTGACTTTCAAGCAATCACTATGTTTTGGTGCTGAACTATCTAAATTTCTAAATCAATAACGAAAGGTTTTTGGGCACAGTCAAGTACTTAAGGAGTCGGTGTGTGAATCAAGAAGGGATTGACCACTTTGGTTCAGAAGTTGTATTCAATTATGTTTCAATTTAGCAAAAACCTTGGTCAGGATAGTCCTTATGAGGGGTAACAGGACTAATTACTTTCAGACATGATTTGTATGTACTTTTAAGGTTAATAGTTTAACTCTGAATCATCCCATATGCAAAGGTCAAAGAGATGAATTATACGATAATCATATTCGTGTAGGTTCTGAATGTTGCGATTGCGACTATTCGACCTATCCAGATGTCGGGTGTCATTGCTAGATAGTTACTTTGATTAGTATAAAAATTAATTTCTATGCTACTAGCTTAGGTTCAAAATTGCAAAGTTACATACATTAGAGGATCCTACCTGATCTGATGGCTGGTGAAGAGTCTCATTAGATTTGGACTCTATGGTCAAGAGTCCCACTGGACTGGGACTCTTTGACCAAGAGTCCTACTGAACTAAAACTCTAAGTCCTACCTATCTGGGACTCTATGATCGAGAGTCTGGACTCTGTGATCATAAGTTTCACTCCTTTCGGACATCGGGGTCAAGAGTCCCACTGGTTTGGGACTCTTCGATTAGGATTTCATATCGATGGACTTTGTTATCCGGTTATCCACTAGATTTGGACTCTATGTTTATGAGATATTTAATTAGTAATTTAATTATTAATTAACTCAATTTGATTGAGTAATTATTTATGGTTTAAGTTCAATTGAATTGGATTCAGTTGGGTTTGACTCGATTAGGTTATGAGATGACCTAATCGCCGAGGAGGTTTGATCCCTGATTTGATCAGAGGTTGGCCTTGATCAATTTCTAATTTTATTAAAATTTAATTGAGCTTAATTAAGCCTAAATTTGTTGGGTTTAATTTGATCTAATTAGGCCTAGCCAAAGTCGTTTGAGTTAGTCCAATTGGATAAGGTTCCTTATAGACTAGTTTGACTAGTCTACTTCTCCCTTGCGCCACCTGAGTTTGCGCCATCCTCTTTCCACTTGAGAATGAGATTCTTGTGTCCTCTTTTCCACGAATAGAGGGCACACGCCCTGCTATCCTACATCCTAAAGGGATAAAGGCTGGTTGGTTGCCATTCAAATTTAAATGGAGTTTGAATTTGAATGGGCAACCACCCATTTCTTATCTTATGCCACACCCAAATTTTTTGCACCTACTTTTCTCTATGAGAAATAGTTTCTCATAACTTTTCTCCATGCTGAGAAGGGTGCATACCTGGTCTCTTCGCATCCCAAGTGGATAGGAACAAATTGGTTAGCGTTTGAATTCAAACAGGATGTGAATTCAAACGAATAACCAACCTATCCTTATGTTTTCACACATGATTTTGATTCTGATTGGTGCAAAATTAAATAGTGGATTTTTCTAGGCATGTGATCATTAGAGAAAGAGAGAGATACTTAGTTCATGAGCCCCCTTCTATGTGGAGAAAATTCAAAAAAAAATGGAAAAAAGGTTCCGAAGAAATTAGTGCACAGGGTTTGGGTGAGAGTGCTGCCCTAGGGTTTCGGTCTATGGTTCGAGAAGAGTTTGTGTGAGCTATGAGTGTCATGAGCCCACAAAATTTTAGGAAGAACCTCCTCTACCTCTCTACTATATCTATTGATGATCCAAAGCATCCAAAGAGCCCGTAGGCGAAGATCAAAGTAGTTTGGTCAATAATAGCTATTAAAGCTTTTGGATCTCAAGCTAGTACTCGGGACGAGCTGATCGGGACTAGGAGCCTCGTATGGACGATCTGTAAAGGCCAAACACATTGTGTGGCTACATCGCGATGAGTGGACCTCTCTAGTAATGATCAAATTATGATGTTCGGCTACCCACGTAAGGTATCATGTTCTGAACACGTAGAACTAGTAGTAAATAGTTACCACTATTGAATCATCTTTTGAATTCAAAATATGTATATTATATTTAGATCTTATGTGTAGGATTTTTTGATATGATCAATAGCTAATAATTAATTAGATTAATTATATATTTTCTATAATTAATATATTTTTGAAAAAAATTTGAAAATAGTGCAAGAAACCCTGCACTGCACACCTTCAAGAGGCCCAAGCGAGCATCAACCTAGCATGCGTGGACTCAGTATAGCCCAGTGTGCATGGGCATGGCCCAGGCATGTGCCCAGGCCATGCGGCCCACCACGGTCCATGCCTGAGCTGTCCATAGGGTAAAGGGGCATGGTCCACGTGCCCTAGATGTGGTCTACACACAAGTTCACTCGATCCATAGGGAATTCTATGCGGTCCATGCCCGTGTGTCGACTGCTTAAGGGTTCACAACCATATTTTTGGGTCTATCACTTTATTTTGCATCATTTTATTATGGTGTGTGATCGGACAGCTACAGAAGTGAGCGGGCTTGATCAGAAAGCTAGGAGGCTAATTTGGGTACTGTTAGATAGACTAAATCAAGTCAAACTAAGTTTAAAGGCCTTTAAAAGGCCTTAATGGCCTATGGGTGGAACATAGAGCAAACCATGGGTCAACAACAATAGTAGTCGGTAGAGAATAGAGGCACAGGGGTGCTTCAGACAGATTGTCAGATGATGGCCAGAGCTATAGAGGTCTCCTAGAGAAAGAGAGTTTTGTTAGGAATTGTGTTTCTTATTGAGAGAGAGATTGATGTATGAGGGTTGAAAGAGTCTGATCTCCTCTTATAATAATTTTCTCTTATCTCATAGTGAAGCTTGCATGCCCCATGCTTAATCCACATATTTGATTATATCCTTTTATTTATCATTTTTTTTTGCTGTGGTATCGATATCATCATTAGCATTTCGATCCTAGATTTAAGGTATCCATATTTTGCATGAGGAATCTTCCCAACAAGTGGTACCAGAGCAAGTAGTATCATAATAATTAGTATCAGAGCTAGATCTTCCAGATTATGGTGGTATTGATCAAGATCGAAGAAGATTAGAAGACAAGCTCAATCAAGGTGGAGATCAATTAGTATGATGGAAAGAGCAATTTCTCCTTATGGCAAGCGAGGATTTAGGATGTGCTCATCTAATAAGAATTGATTGATGCTCTCTTATATGAGGAGAAGCTGATTATCATGGAGGTGAAGGATTGGAGATAGCTCCAGATGCAGATGGTGAGTATGATCTGCTTATATTTAGCAGATGATGTGGTGATCCATGTACTTAAAAGAATTTTTCCAACAGCAATGTGATCGAAGCTCGAGGAGATATACATGGTAAAGTCATCAATACTCTTTTTCTCTGAAAGCAGTTCTACCAACTATAGATGAATGAGAGGTAGAGCATGTAGGAGCATCTCAATAATTTTTAGAAAATCCTTATTGACCTCCTCAGCATCGGTGAAAAGATTGAGGAGAAGACTAGGGCATTGGTCTTGCTCTCATCGTTTATTCTTTTAAGTTCTTGGTGACTGCTTTTTTATGAGAAAGAGCATCATTAAGATGGAAGAAGTTACTTCTTCACTTCTTCAGAACAAGATTCTCAAGCAGGAGAACTGAGCCTCAAGTTTAGGTGACAACTTGACTATGACAGTAAATAGAGGTGGTAGTGGTAGAAGATGAAATGATAGAAGATTGCAAGATGGACGGTCTAAGTCTAAGATGAGGGACTCTAGCAAGATCATATGCTACCGATATAATGAGTTGAGCCATTAAGTCAGAGATTACCTACAACTCAGAGATCAAACAAAGGCTATAGTGGCGGTGGTCCATAGTAACGACATGGATGAGACTAATTATATGCTTATGGTCTCAAATGAGGTATCTACTTCTTTCTAATAGTGGATTTTAGATTCTATATGTTTGCATCATGTTTATTATAGAGAGAAGCTATTTGACTCCCTAGAGAGCAGTGAGGGCATCATTTATTTACTAGATGGATCGAGCTAAACAATCAAAGGCATTGGGACTGTTAGCTTGTAGGCACATGATGGAGCAATGAGAAAATTGGATGAGATTTGATATATATTTATTTTCAAAAAAAATCTTATTTTACTGAGCAGATTAGATTCAAGTAGCTACAAGTAGAAAGTTGATGATGGAATCTTGAAGGTCATGTATGGTAGTAGGAGTATTTTAAGGAGAATAAAGTATAGAAGACACTACCTCTTGGCAGAGAGCTTAGCCCTAGGTGAAGCTTTAAGTGCCAGTGGGGGCTTAGAGCAAGGTGGAGCTCCAGGATTTGGTGAATTGGACACGAGATAGGAGACTCGAGAGGATGATAGGTGACGTCGTAGGATGAAATTTTTATTATCGTAGGAGGCTACTCTGAGCAGGTCTCAGGTCAGGCAGGTCATAGTATATAATAAAGATGGGATCAGGTGGCCTGGCTCGACTCTCATATTTATTCATCCATGAGTTAATAGATATTTACCTCAGGACATGGGGTTGAGTGAAGAAAACAGTACAGGATTTGCCATGCTACTTTCAAAAAATATTTTAAAAATAATAATGATGTAGCAAAAAATAATTAATTTAATTAATTATCTATTGATTATATCAGATTATTTAATCCTACACATTAGGATCTAAACAAAATATGCATGCATACATTAATAGATCTGAAAATAAAACTATATAATAAATTATTTACTACATCTATGTGTTCAGAACATAATATCTTTTCATGGGTAGTCGATCATCATAATCTGAGTCCATCGAATAATGCTCTAATATCACATCACAGTTACACATATATCCGGCCTCTATGGTTGGTCCATATGAAGCTCTTGGTCCCGATCAGCCCCACTAGAGTGCTAGCTCCTTGTTGGGGCCTTCGATGGTTGATCATGATTGATCGTATATTTTTTAGATACTCTAAAAAATTAGAACATAAATATTGGAGGATGATGAAGTTGTGTTTTAAATTTGGTGGCGATCCAATGCTCACAGCGCTCGATCTCTCCACCCGAACCCAGACTCCCAAATCTATGATTTCACTCGGCCCAAAAACCCTAACACACTAAAAATCTTATCACACCCTCTGTGTGTGGAGTTTTTCCATGAAATAAGTTTTTTGAAAAGATAATTTTTAGATCTATAATCTCTATTTAGATTATATCTAAAAATAGAATATTCTTAGAGGTGAAAATCATAAGAGAAGAGAGGCATAAAGGAAAAGAAAAGTGCTATAGGATCCTATTCACCTTCACTCTAAGATTTTTTTTGCTCAAAACTGATGCTCAAACACTCTAAAATTTTTATCACATAATGCTAACCCCTTCTTCTACATGCATAAAAATTCTCATAATTTATTGACATGAATACCATGGGAAAACTACATAAAAAATGATAAGGATCAAGTGGTTGAGAGGTTTTAACCACTCACTTGATTTCAAAAATCAAATGAGCCTCTTATCCTTATCCAACGCCCCCTCCCTTGTGTTTAACATACAGAAAGACTCTCCTTCTATATTCATATTTTTATTTCTCAAAAAATATTCGACAAACAAAAGAAAGGGCATGGGAAGCAAAGTGGAAAAGTCAAAAATGGTGGGCACATGGGAGAATTTGAATTCAAACTTCATTTGACTTGGTCCTAATTAGTTTCAACCAAACCAATTAATTTAGATCCAATTAAACTAGGTTAAATCTAACCAAATTAGACTTAGCCTAATCTAAAAAAATTTTAATTAAATTAAAAATTAATTAAATCTACGTCCTGATCAAATCAGTGTCGAAACTCTCAGAGCGATTAGGTCATCTCATGACCTAATTGGATCAAATCCAATCGAATCAAATTCAATCGAACATGATCGAATCTTCATCACTTAATCAAATTAAGCTAATTAGCAATTGAATTACTAATTAATCCTCTAAATAATATCTGAGTCTAAATCGAATGGGTTACTGGGCAATAGAGTCCTATCAACATAAAACTCTTGAAGAGTTCTAAATCAGTGGGACTCTTAAACCCAGTATCCCAAATGAATTGAACTCACGATCATAGAGTTTTAGACCAATGAAACTCTTGATTAGAGAGTTCCAGATGAGTAGGACTCAGAGTTCTAGTCCAATAGGATTCTTGATCATAGAGTCCCAGTCCAGTCCATTCTTGATCATAGAGTCCCAGTCCAGTGGGACTGGACTGGGACTCTTGACCATAGCATCCTAGATTATCAAGATTTATGATCAGAGAGTTTCAGATAAATAGAACTCAGAGTCTCAGTCCAGTAGGACTCTTGATCATAGAGTTTCAGTCTAGTGGGACTCTTGATCATAGAGTTTCAGACCAATAGGACTCTTGATCAGCCATCAGATCAGGTAGAAACTCCTAATGTGTGTGACCCTATAGATCCGAACCTAAGTCGGTAGCATAGAAACCAATTTCTATACTAATCAAAGTGACCATCTAGCAATGGTATCCGTATCCAGATAGGTCGAATAATCGCAATCGCAACATTCAAAACCTACGCAAATATGGATACCATATAATTCATCCCTATGACCTCTATGTAATAGATGACTCAGGGTTAGACTGTCAACCCTAGAAAATACATCCATGTCATGTCTCAAAGCAATTACTTCTATGACTCCTCACTAAGACTACCCTGGCCAAGGTTTTGCTAAATTGAAATATAATTGAACATAGCTCCTGAAATCAGGAGTAGTCAATCCCATCTTAATACATGCATCGACTCCACAAGTACTTGACTGTGCCCAGAAATCTTTCATCACTGAATTAGAAATTCAGATAGTCCGGCACCAAAATACAGTGAGTTGCTTGGAAGTCACCATGGTAATCTCAGGTCGGAGGGACATTTATGCCCATATTCTATCGAAGCTAATCTTGATAGGAGAAAAGCCTCGAAGTTGGTCATGTTTAGTGCAGATGTACCCATACATCTTACTTGCATGCCATATCAGTATCTCAACATTCTTTGATTATAAGGACAACCAATCTATATGGTACACAATGATCTATACTTGATAAATATTGTCGTCCTAAGTAACAACGTATCATTTGATCGTTAACTATTTAAGGACTAAATGACAAATCCTTCTTTACCGAATCTAGATAGTCCTAAGGACTTCATCACAACATAGGAGTTCATTAGAAGACAACAGAATTTATGATGAAAAATATCAAAATAACTTTTATTAATTTATAATTCATATACAAGTATAAATATATGGTCCAACCATTAACAGACTGAGGATTGGCTTCGAGACATATTTTCAACAGTGAGATCATCTAGAAAGCTCTTAAGGTTAGGTGGAGGTTGAATATTAAGTCGAGGTAGAGATTGTTGGTAAAAGTACCTCGAATTCAATCCACAGCGAGCACACGACAAGCCCAAATGGAGGAAACCCACATAAGAGAAGCTAGCCCATAGCATGTAGGATTGCAAGGTGGTCCACAAGCTCCACAGCCCATAGCTAGCATGGGCAAGCCCAAGATGCGCATGGCGCATGTGGCCCGTAGTGCACGAGAGGCCCAAGCGAGCATCGACCCAATGCATGCAAACTTAACGAGACCCAACCCATGCCCAAGCCGCATGGTCCACACCCAGGCAGTCAACAAGGGAAAAGGGCATAGTCCAGCACCCTAGATGCAGTCTATGCGCGAGTTCACGCGGTCCATAAGGAATTCTACATGGTCCACACCTATGCATGAACCACTTAAGGGTTCACAGCCATATTATGGGATCTATGGCTTTGTTTTGCATTATTTTACATATGGTGTATGATCGGATGCCTGCAGGAGTGAGCGAGCTTGATTGGAAGGTTAGAAGGCTAATTTGGATGTTGTTAGGAAGTCTGAATCGAGTCAAACTAAGGTTTGGAGGCCTTTGAAAGGCCCTAATGGCCTGTAGGTGGAACATACAGCAAACCCTGGATCGGCAATAAATTCTATTATTTAGGGCTCTTAATAGATAAAAAATCTTGTTTTCGAGTTAGACTTTGATCAAGTACATCTTTCAATTCAAAAAAAAATTCAAACATAGTGACAGAAGATAGAGTTGATGCACAAGTCAAGAACATTTACTTCCTAAAGAATTTTAGCTTTATCGAGTTTATTTCTACTACATATGTTTATTTTAAATAAAAGAGTCATATTGAAACTAAAAAGAGGAATCCAACCTAAATTATATAAGAACGGACCTCACTATTATAAATAGGAGCTATGTGCCTCAATTTTAAATTAATCAATAAATGAAAAGGGGACTAAAGCCTACTTTCATAATTCTTCTATTTCTTTTTTTTTTTATGAGAGATGCAAGTTGAGTGGATTAAGGAAAAGGTTCCTTCTTCTGATCAAACAAAACAAAGTCATTCTTGACATCCATCTAAAAAATTGGCAATTGCCTTATAGTAGTAACAACAATAAGACTATTAATTGAGATTAGTAGAGCATCTAGAGAAAATATTTCCTTATAATTAATGTCATACTCTTGTATAAAACTTGTTGGAGATAAAATGGCTCCCACCGAAGTCTACTTGGATGTCCGACCTTGGTATAGTGCTAGCTGGAGTCATGATGGTCAAGTCCAAACCTCAACCAAGTTGACCTCCTGGTTCAGACGAATTTCGAAAGATTGGCCTCCAAATACAACTAAACATTGAGCTTCATTCATGAGCAGCTCATTCTAGGATTGACAAAAATCCTTGTCGATGTCAGAACTCGCGCACTGTTTGATCTTCTCAACAATAATCCTCCTAGCTTCCTTCTAATAACTACAGACCTTACCAAACCACATTGTGAACTTTGGACCAACAATTTTAAATAGTGAAAGTAGCTTGCTACTCGACTGGTTCCAATCCTTGGCCCAAAATGGGCAGTAGTTGCCTCATGAATATGGGACCCTAGCACCGTCTGACCTTGACTAGCAGTCAACCTTAGGCACTGATCGAACTCCTCTACTTCACTGTAGATAATAGATCTCACTAATTTCACACCAAAGACTTTGGCTGGATGAACTTGATGAAGGAAAATCCTAATTTTCCGTACTAGGTTCATTCAGATCTGATCAGATCAAGAGATATATTTTAAAAATTTTTTTTCTTTGATCCTAATCAGATCTAAGATGTTTTAGATCTGATTATTATTATTTTAGAAATAAAATAAAACCTAGATAAATAAAATTAAATTTAATTTACCTTGATATGGGTAATCCTATTATCCGTTGATGATCCTGTATGCAGTGGAAGGTTCTGGATCTAGCCACATAAGTGCCTGGCCTCTACCGTTATCCACTCGGGCGGATCTGGAGATCTTCTTCTTCTCTATCATGTCTCCAGAAATTAGATCTGGATCTGATCTGGAGGATCTTCAAAACTCCTTTTGAAGATCAGCAGTCGTCCTTTGCAGCAGCGCAGCCTTCTAGCTTTCAGTCGCCTTTCTTTGATCTGGATCGCACCAACCAAGCTCCAAAACCCTTTTGGACATGGAGAGGAAGAGGGAGAAGAGTGGTTTGGCATGGAGGAAGAGGGGAGAGGCAGCCTTGGGCGTGGGGAATTGTGATTCCTTTCAATCACTTCAAAATTACACCTTGAGTTGGGCGCAGGGTCTTATTTATAGACTGTCTGTGATCCAACTTCTCTTCTTCCCAACCAATCACAACCCTTTGTGAAATCAGATCTAAATCTGATTGGTGGAAATAGAGTCCCCTGGATTCCTCCTTAGAGGGCGCCTAAGACCAGTCAAAGTTGGATTCTTAGTAGAACTCTAATTGGAATCCAAAAAGGGAGATGGAGTCCTTGTCCAACAAGGACTCCTAGGCGCCTCCAACTTGGGCTCACGCCAAGGGTTGGCGTGCGCCCTCTTCCTTGCCAGGTTCTGGCAGGGGGACAGGCCCCCACCAGCTCTCCAATAGGTGCATGACATGTTGGTCAAAAGTCAAAGTGGTCAATGGTCAACGTTTGACCAGTCAAAGGTAGACTTTTGACCAAAGTCAAAGAACAAGAAATGGCAGGTGACCAAAAATGGCAGGTAATGTCTTACAAAATAAGACAACCTTTTCTGACTTGGACAACCTCCAGTCAGACCATATGAAGGCCTCTGATTGAGCACAAACTCCTTTGGCTCAGTCAGGACAACTTATTTATGATAGTAAAAGAAGAACGTTAGGTTCAATCGAGTGCTAGCACGATTTCCTTGAACCTAATTGAATCTCATTCAGATCAATTGAACTAGATCAGTTCAATTGATGATCACCAGATTCAAACCCTTGTTTGTGTGACCCAGTTAGGTTCAGTTCTGTATGGTAATGGGATATGTCATGATCTCTATCATCGACATCATCGAAACTCCTTTCGATGGATCAGAACTCTTCTGATTCGAACAGCTAGAATGATCGATCATCTAAATCATTCTAATTGCTCCCAAAATCCACCAGTGACACCTAGCAGTATATGGTGGCAACCCATCAGAGCTGAATGCGAACCTCTTGGTGCAGCTACCTGTGTGATTAAGTTCTTCTATCTTGAGCCCCGATCAGATTAGGGTTAAGGTGAACTCGTCAAACCCTAGTCTTCTGTCATATGATGTAATCATTCGATTCGAGTCCAATGTGAAAATCTAAATAGAAACTCTTTCTATTATTTCACTCTGCCATGGCCATGGGCTTCTGGACTTGATTCTCATGATCATCATAGGGCTGCTCCTCTACCACCGAGGTAGATAGATTCCATCTTGATGCAATCCAGTTCCTACAATGAACATGCTATAGCCAACATACACCTCAGGGTTCCATATGGCTAGGAGACCGAGTAATGGTGTAGTCAAACTATAACACCCTCAAGGTGAACTGCCGATGCATCCTCAGGTCAAAGAACCAGACACACTACTGCAGCATCGAGTCAGTCATTGACGAGAAGGTAGACTTCCTAATGACTACTCGAGGTGGTCACGCTCAGTGCCCTCGTTCTCTAACGAGTACCTGTACTCTCGCTCCGGTGTCTCCACACCGTAGACTCAAGACTCATCTACTAAAGAGAAGCGATTGTACACCAACCTTCCGGATCAATCACCATCCTCGTGATGATCCTATGGTCGGGAGCATTTTATGAGTTAATAATGATTATTCATGTCTTAAATTTTCAACTCTTGAAAATATGAATTATCATTACCATTAACTCAAAGGATGTATCACAGACACTAAATACACATATGTGATAGAAAATAACCCATTTTATTGATTATAGTCAAAATTATAATTTTGCCCCTAGAAGTGTATTACAAGTGTCAGCCAATTCTGGCTTCTAGGGCACATATATCTAACAATCTCCCACTTGTCCTAAAGCCAATTGGCTACAAGTCTGAGTCCCATCTTCTCAAGGTGGGCTTCGATCTTCTGCTGGCCCAACGGCTTTGTAAGTGGGTCTGCCACATTATCTGTGGAGTTGACTCTCTTGACCTCGACGTAACCCTTCTCGAGGTAATCGCGGATGAGGTGGTATCGCCGCTCAATGTGCTTGGATTTCTGGTGAGACCTTGGCTCCTTAGCAAGGGCTATGGCGCCATTGTTGTCGCAGTATAGAGGAATGGCATCTGATGGCATTACTCCAATTTCTGCAGCAAACTTCTTGTACCAGAATGCTTCCTTCGCAGCCTCTGATGCAGCGATATATTCTGCTTCCATGGTGGAATCTGCTATCACGGTTTGCTTGGAACTCTTCCAGCTGACAGCACCACCATTGCACACAAACAGACTCCCAGATGTCGACTTTCGATCATCTATATCGGACATGAAATCCGAGTCTGTGTATCCCTGGACTTGGAGTTCTCCATTACCAAAGACCAACATCATATCCTTAGTTCTTCTCAAGTACTTAAGGATACATTTCACAGAAGTCCAGTGTTCTTCACCTGGATTTGACTGATATCTGCTTGTGACACTCACAGCATGGGCTATATCAGGTCGTGTACATAGCATGGCATACATGAGGCTCCCTATTGCAGAAGCATAAGGGATCTTGCTCATGCATTCTATTTCCTCAGGTGTGCTGGGGCACATCTTCTTGGAAAGATGAATACCATGTCTGAAGGGTATTAATCCCCTCTTAGAGTTTTCCATACTAAACCTCTTTAGTACTTCCTCTATGTACATCTTCTGTGAAAGTCCTAGCATCCTATTCGGTCTATCCCTATAGACCTTAATTCCTAGAATAAAGGATGCTTCACCTAGGTCTTTCATGGAGAATTCCTTGGACAACCATAATTTGACTGTTGTCAACATGGGAATATCATTCCCAATAAGGAGGATGTCATCCACGTACAATACGAGGAAGACAACAGCGCTCCCACTGACCCTTTTTGAAAACACATGGTTCCTCTTCATTTTTGATGAAACCAAACTTTTTGATCACATCATTGAAATGAGTGTTCCAGCTCCGAGATGCTTGCTTAAGTCCATATATGGACCTTTGCAGCTTGCAAACCTTGTGATCAGTATCACTGGATGTGAAACCTAGCGGCTGTTCCATATAGATATCTTCCTCAAGATATCCATTTAAGGAATGCCGTTTTTTCACGTCCATTTGCCATATTTCATAATCGAAATAGGCTGCAACGGCAAGCAATGTGCGGATGGATTTTAGCATAGCCACTGGGGAAAAGGTATCCTGATAGTCAATGCCTTCGCGTTGACTATAACCTTTTGCCACTAGTCTAGCCTTGAATGTCTCCACATTCCCATCTGCACCAATCTTTCTCTTGAAGATCCATTTACACCCAATAGGTACTATACCTTCTGGTGGATCTACCAAGGTCCAGACTTGGTTTGAGTGCATCGAGTCAATTTCTGACTGCATTGCCTCTAGCCATTTCTCGGAGTCGATATCTGATATCGCCTCGTTGTAGGTTTTGGGATCATCACCATGAGCACCATTACCTATGAGGAACATTTCCTCTACTTCCTCTGAAATAATACCTAAGTATCTTTCAGGGGGATGGAAAACTCTTTCCGATCTACGAGGTGGAGGAGGTAGTGTTCTTATTGGCTCAACCTGATTTGGTTCCAATTGGTCCTTAGCTCGTTGTACTTGTGAGACTTTCTCATCAAGCTTAATCTGCTTTCCAATGCCACTATCTTGAATAAACTATTTTTCAAGAAAGATGGCATGTCGACTCACAATCACATTGTGGTCTTCTGGAATGTAGAAATAGTATCCTAATGACTCTTTAGGATATCCTATGAATCGAGCTCTGAAGGACCTAAACTCTAACTTGTCCGCTTGTTGTCTTTTGACATGAGCCGGACAACCCCAAATTCTGAGATGACTCAGACTTGGTTTCTTACCGTGCCATATCTCATACGGTGTGGTAGGAATGGTTTTAGAGGGAACCCTATTCAGTAGATAAATTGAAGTTAACAATGAGTGTCCCCAAAGAAAATCAGGGAGGTCTGTGAAGCTCATCATGGATCGAACCATATCCAATAGAGTCCGATTTCTCCGTTCTGAAACCCCGTTGAGTTGAGGTGTTCCTGGTGGAGTCCATTGAGAGACTATGCCATTTTCCTTGAGATAGTCTAGGAATTCCCGGCTAAGGTATTCACCTCCTCGATCTGATCGAAGAACCTTAATGGGTTTTTCCAGTTTGTTTTTCTACTTCATGTCTGAATTCTTTGAACTTTTCAAAAGCTTCAGACTTGTGTCTCATAAGATACACATACCCATACCTAGACAGATCATCGGTAAAGGTAATGAAGTAGACAAAATTGCCTCTAGCCGGCACATCAAATGGGCCGCACACATCAGTATGTACTAGGGCAAGGAGATCTGCGGCCCTCTCCCCATGTCCAACAAAAGGGAGTTTAGTCATTTTGCCTTGAAGATAGGATTCACAAGTTGGATATGACTCTAAAAGCTATGGCAAGTGCACCATCGATCCAATTAAAGTGAATTAGAGTATCGTCCCTAGAGGATTGGAAAACAAGTACTGAAAAGCTCTTTCCTATGCTTTATTTAGAAGATCGATTTATGAGAATAAAAAAAATTAAAAAAAATAATTAAAATAATTAATTTTTTTTTTTATTAAATAGAGAGAGTGTAAATTATTGAGATTTTAAATTCAAGAGCAATGGATTACTAAGGCAATCGGTTCACCAACTCAGTCAATACGATATTCAGGTTTTTAGATTAATTTTATTTCATGTGACGGTGGAGTCTCCTAATTTATTCACTACCCTTTGGTCCAGGCATAGCAAAACTATTAATATTTATTAATTACCCTTTGATCCAAGTGTAATTTAAATAAATATTAATGCATTAGGTTTTGTGAAACCCTCTAATTAAAATACGCTGCGTCCAAAGCGCACTAAAATTTCCGCATGCATATGAATTCTAATTTGATTCATAATACAAGGTATATAATCAAGAAGCATTAACATAGATGTACTTGGTCCGTAACATCTATGTTCATCAGATCAATTAGAAGATGGCCAGTAATCTAAAAGCATTAAGATCAGATTTATATACTCCTCATGAATAAAATTTAAAAATAAATCACACTGAATATTGCATCAAAAGAGTGGCTACACCTTAGCCTTAGTAAAAAAAAATTTAGTTCATGATAACAAATTCAAAAATAGTAAATAAAATAAAAAGCATAGAGAATTTAGACTGTTTGATTATTGAAATTGATTCTCTGTTGCTCTTGATGTGGAAAACTTGATGAAGATGAAGAGGCTCCTTAATCGATGTCTTGATCGTCGAAAGAAATCAAAAAAAAATCAAAAACCTTTTTTATTTTTCATAAATCACTCTTACCTCTTTCTACCTCTCTCCTCTCTCTTTCTCTCTCTCTCGTTTTCTCCCTCTCTCTCTTTCTCCCCGTCTCTCTCTGTTTTTCTCTCTCTCTGATTTTTTTTTTCACGACAACAATAGGGCTCTTTTTATAGATAAAGAGTTTGATTTCCTCCAAAATCCATCAAAAACTAGGTTTAAGACTCCTAAAACAACTCAAATTAAGATCTGGGTAATTTTGCCCGTTAGATCTTGATCAAACGATCCAAAAACCACTCAAAAACCCGTTAAAATAACCCAGATCAAGTCGGAGTTAATGCCAGCTGTTGGATCA
>QRFJ01005064.1:33697-84195 GCA_006176705.1 Cocos nucifera | reverse complement strand
AGAAGCAACTATAAAAAATTTGGAAGCCAAACTTAGGCAGGACCAAACAGCAGCAATTCGAAACTTGGAGATGCAAATAGGTCAAATGGCTAAGATAATCTCCGAGAGACCTCAAGGATCCTTGCCAAGCAATACGGAGACAAATCCAAGGGAGCAAGTCAATGCTATCACCCTAAGAAGTGGTACAAAGCTGGAGGAGCCACATCAGAAGAAATGAGACTGAAGAGCCAACTACAAATAAGGAACCATCAACTAAAATTCGTCAGTCACCAAAACAACCAGCAGATGGATGGTCTCCAGGTATACGATTTGCTGATCCAAATGTGAAGCCCTACGTGCCGCCACTACCATTCCCAGAGAGACAAATACAGCATCCAGATAAGGAATTTTCTAACTTTTTCAAAATTTTAAAGAATTTACATATTAATATTCCTTTTGTAGATGCTATTACTCAAATGCCCAGGTATGCCAAGTTTCTCAAAGAAATCTTAACAAATAAGAAAAAGCTGAAGGAGCATGAGAGAATAAATTTGAATGAAGAATGCTCAGCAATACTTCAAAATAAATTACCACAGAAGCTAAAAGATCCAGGGAGTTTTACTATCCCCTGCATTATTGGTGATTGTAGTTTTGATAAAGTTTTATGTGATTTAGGAGCAAGCATTAATCTCATGCCTTTTTCTATTTTCAGGAAGCTGGGTCTAGGAGAACCAAAGCCTACCACTATTACTCTTCAATTAGCCGACAGATCCATTAAATATCCAAGAGGTATAGTGGAGGATGTCTTGGTAAAGGTAAACAAGTTTATTTTTCCTGTTGATTTTATTGTTCTTGATATGGAAGAAGATTATGATGTACCCCTTATTTTAGGGAGACCCTTTTTAGCTACTGGAGGAGCTTTAATAGATGTTCAACAAGAAAAATTAATTCTTAGAGTCCAAGATGAACAAGTTACTTTTAATGTTTTCAAAGATACTAAACATATTGATGATAATCAAACTTGTTTTCTAATTGACATTATTGACAATCCATTATATGAGAATTCTGTAGAAAATAGGTTTGAGACTATAAAAGCGAGCAATGTCAAATTGAAAGAGGACTCGATCAAACATGAAAGTATTCCAATTGAAGTGGCACCAGATTGATCCACTTTAGAACTCAAAGAAAGTCAAGCTGAAGACTATAAATCAGAACTACTAGATAGGTTGTTTCTTTTCTTTTTAGTTTTGATCATTTTTCTTTTCTTTTATTTTTTAGTAATTTATTGTTGCTCTTTTACTGCTCTGGTGTGTATTTTCAATTTTGCAGAAAAATCAATGAGAACTCAAGCAAAATTTCAAAGCTCCAAAGAACCAGACTGAACCAAATCAGGTGTATTCCTTCCTATCCTTTATTGCATCCTTTATTTTTCTTTCTCCTTTAAGACAATGTAGAATAATAAAAATAAAAAAAAAAAAAAAAAACCATGTGTCAAGAAGAAAATCTTGAGCAAGATAAACTGGATAAGTGATAAAAGATAGAATTATTTGCTAATGAATGTAATGAGTTAAAGAAGTAGATTAGTTGGTCAACTTTTAGCAGCCTACTTAGGTCATTAAAAGATTATTAGCACTTTTTATTGCACATGCACACTAACAAGGCAAAGTAGGTATTGATTATAAGGCCAACTGAGGATTCAATTATCACTAAAAATTGGATAATTAATATACATTCTAATCAAAGAAACTTGAATTTAAGGAAAGAGCTACCTGCCTATAAATAAAGTGCAAAAGATAGAGTATATGTGGATTGCCCAAAGCCTAGTAACTGGGTCTCTGCACCTAGGTCAAGTGTGAAAATTCACGTAAAATGGTGAAGGAAAGGCCAGGATGCTCAGCACAGTAAAAAAAAAAAGAAAAAAAAAGAAAAGAAAAAAAAGAAAAGGCAGTGTGAAAGCTACCTTAATTCATGAGTATAAAATTGAGAATGTATAGAAAATTGACCAAAATAGGTGATAAGAGAAGGATACTTTTGTTCTTTTAATTTAATACTGAAATGCTAAAGTTAGTCATCACGAACACAAGTGCTATAGATCTTTGATGTACTCTAAGAAAGTTTTTAATTGTATTGACTGAAAAATTTGCTTCTGAAGCTCAATGCTTAGTTAGCAGTATTTTCTAAACTTTTTGACCTTTAATCCTAGATTTTATCTTTGTGATGGATAATCTTATTGAAATATGGTATTAAATAAAACATTGCTAAGGGACTAGCAATGACTAAGTTGGGGGGTGTGATAAGTGGTAAAAATATACTAATAAAAGTATTAAATTATAAAATAAATTAATCTATTTTATTAGAAATTGATATTTTTATTAATCTTATGTAGGAAAGAAGGCCACCAATGTGAAGATCTTATTTTTCTGGTTCAGATGAAATAAATTTCAGGCAAAACGGACTTCAAACGAGCCCAGAATTCGAATTTCAAAAAAAAAAAAAAAACGCCGACGCAACGCTGACGTCAGGATGACGTCAGCATTTTTTCGCGGCGCACGGTGGACCATCTGAAGGGTATTTTGGGAAATTTCATCAGTAAGAGGCGTGCGCTGATTGGCTGAAGAATGCGGCGGTCCATGCAACACCGGGCTCGCGCATGGTCCACGGAGGGCAATTTGGGAATTTCTGGCTGATCCAACGGGCGGTTTTCACTGAAAGCTTGATCGGACGGACGAGAAGAAGGCGCTGATGGATGGCATCCATAGCTCCCGATCGAGATCCAATGGCTGAGATTCATTCCGAAGTTAAACTATAGATCAGAAGGCTTCTTTCTACGCGATCGGACGGCCCAGATTAGATCCAATGGTTGATCCAACGGACTGATATTAAATCCGACTTGATCTGGGTTATTTTAAGGGATTTTTGAGTGGTTTTTGGACCGTTTGATCAACATCTAATGGGCCAGAATTATCCAGATCTTAATTTGAGTTGTTTTAGAAGTCTTAAACCTACTTTTTGATGGATTTTGGGGGAAAATCAAACTCTTTACCTATAAAAGAACCTACTGTTGTCATGAAAAAAAGAAGGAATTAGAGGGAGAGAGAGAAAGACGGGGAATCAGAGAGGGAGAGACGGAAAGAGAGATAGGGAGAGAAAGAGAGAAATAGAGAGAGAGAGAAAAAGAGAGGAGAGAGGTAAGAGTGATTTGTGAAAAATAAAAAAAAAGGTTTTTGATTTTTCTTCGACGATCAAGACATCGATCAAGGAGCCTCTTCTTCTTCGCCAAGTTCTCCACATCAAGAGCAGCAGACAATCAATTTCAGCAATCAAACAGTCTAATTTCTCTATGCTTTTTATTTTATTTGCTATTTTTGAACTTGTTATCATGAACTAAATTTTCTTTTACTAAGGCTAAGGTGTAGCCACTCTTTTGATGCAATATTCAGTGTGATTTATTTTTAAATTTTATTCATGAGGAGTATATAAATCTGATCTTAATGCTTTTAGATTACTGGCCATCTTCTAATTGATCTGATGAACATAGATGTTACGGACCAAGTACATCTATGTTAATGCTTCTTGATTATATACCTTGTATTATGAATCAAATTAGAATTCATATGCATGCGGGAATTTTAGTGCGCTTTGGATGCAGCGTATTTTAATTAGAGGGTTTCACAAAACCTAATGCATTAATATTTATTTAAATTACACCTGGACCAAAGGATAATTAATAAATATTAATAGTTTTGCTATGCCTGGACCAAAGGGTAGTGAATAAATTAGGAGACTCCACCATCACATGAAATAAAATTAATCTAAAAATCTGAATATTGTATTGACTGAGTTGGTGAACCGATTGCCTTAGTAATCTATTGCTCTTGAGTTTAAAATCCTAATAATTTACACTCTCTCTATTTAATTAAAAACTTTTAATTATTTTTTTATTTTTTTTAATTTCTTATTTTCATAAATGAATCTTCTAAATAAAGCATAGGACAAAGCTTTTCAGTACTTATTTTCCAATCCTCTAGGGACGATACTCTACTCATTCACTTTATTACTTGATCGACTGGTGCACTTGCCATAGCTATAAATTAGCACGCATCAAGCAGCCCTATGATGATCATGAGAATCAAGTCCACAAGCTCATGGCCATGGTAGAGTGAAATAATAGAAAGAGTTTCTATTACGGTTTTCACATCGAACTTGAATTGAATGATTAAATTATATGACAGAAATTAGGATTTGACGAGTCCACCTTAACCCTAATCTGATCGGGGCTCAAGATAGAAGAACTTAATCACACGGATAGCTACACTGAGAGGTTTATTTTTAGTTTTGATGGATTGCCACCATATACTGCTAGGTGTCACTTAGGGATTTTGGGAGCAATTAGAATGATTTAGATGATCAATCATTCTAGTTGTCTAAATCATAAGAGTTCCGATCCATCGAAAGGTGTTTCGATGATGTTGATGATAGAGATCATGACACATCCCATTACCATACAAAACTAAATCTATCTAGGTCATGCAAACAAGGGTTTAGATCTAGATATCATCAATTAGACTAATCTAGTTCAATTAATTTGAATAAGATTCAATTAGGTTCAAGAAAATCATGCTAGTACACGATTGAGCCTAACATTCTCCTTCTATTATCATTAAAAGTTATCTCGACTGAGCCAAATATATTTGTGCTCACTCAGGTACTTTTACTTGGTCTGATTGGAGCTTGTCCAGGTTAAAAAAGGGTTGTCTTAATTTATAAGATAAATTAAAGACAACACCTGCCATTTTCTATCACCTGCTAATTCTTATCTTTTGATTTTGGTCAAACATTGACCTTTGACACTTAGACATCTACCCATGTGTCATGCACTTATTGGAGAGTAGATAGGGGATTGTCCTATTACTAAAAATTGGAAAGGAGGGGGCACATGCCTAGGGAGGCGTGTGCCCATGGATGGGGATGCCTGGAGTCCCATACGAATGGGACTCCAAGTTGCTTCTTGGTTTCTACTTAGGTAGCCCATAACTATAGATTTTGACCAATCTTAGGTGCCATCTAAGGATGAATTAGTGGGGCTCTCATCTGATTGGATCAGATGATGTCATCCCACCAATCAGATTTAGATCTGATTACACGAAGCAATGTGATTGGTCGGGATGATGTGGCACTGTATGGCGGAGTAGGGTCTATATAAATCCTATCTGCGCCCAACTTTCATAGAGTTCTCTCCTAGCCATGCCCCAAGGCTACCCCTCTCTCTCCTCCATGCCATCTTCTGATCCACTCTCTCCTCTCCATGCCCAAGGTAAGTTGGGCTCCACTTTGGTGCGATCCAGGCAAGAAAATTCTAACGAGAAAGGAAGAAGGCAGCACTGCTGCAGAGACTACAGTAGATCTTCGAAAGAAGTTTTGAAGATCCTCCAAATTAGATCTAGATCTGAATTTTAGAGAGGTAATAAAGAAGGAGAAGATCTCCAAATCTAGCCTGAGTGGATACCGGTAAAGGCCAGGTGCTTGCATGGCTAGATCCAGAATCTCAGGCAATCAGCAAGATCATCAAAGGATAATCTGATTACCCAACATCAAGGTATAAATTAAATTAGATTTAATTCATTAGATCTATAAAATTATATCTAAAATATATTAGATTTGATCTAGATACATGAGAGAAATTTTTGAAAATATCTCTCTTGATTCGATCAGATCTGAACGAACCTGATCTAAAAAATCAGGATTTTTCCTTCACCTTAGTGTAGGGTTTATTAATCTGATATGATTAGTAATTAATTAATTAGATTAATTAATTTTCACTACCATTTTTGCTATTTTCAAAATTTTTTTTGAAAGTAGCACTGCAAACCATGCACTATTTTCTTTAGTCTGACCTCTAGGAGTTGTCTACATGAGCCCACGAGCATGATCAGAAATCCTGATGCAGAAAATCAGCACAGTATACTAGTACTATACTGATCTTTCTTCGATGGTCGATCAGATGCCTCCTTCTAAATTTAGACTTCCAAAGAGGAGGAGGAGAGAAGGTTTTAGATGTGAGATACTCTCAGAAAACTCAAAGAAGGAGGAAGAAAAGAGGTGAACACAGCAACCCTAGAAGAAGACCCTCTTCTTCTTCTCTTTGCTCTCACCTAGACATCTAGTTTTGTGTCTATTGAATCCCCATGCCTAGAGGTTCTCTCTCTCTGATTTTCTTATACCTCAAATCTTTCTCAAAGGTCTATAACATATCAAAAAATCAGCTCAAAATTCATCCTAAATAAATAGGAATAGAAGAGTCCTTGTCTAGATCAAATACAAGACAAGGAAAGGTCAAACAGGGCAAGTCAAGGGGCGCCCAACTCTTGGATGCCCCCTCCATTATTTTTTGGTGTGTACCAGAAAGGAGGGGTGCACAAAAAAAGGCCTTTCTCATGTGGAATAAGAAAGAAATAAGGAGAGGGGGCGGCACCTTTTGGAAAGAGTTTAGGTTTGTTAGGATTCTATCTCATAGAATCCTAAATCAAAACAAACTGATTCCTTTGACTTGGTCCTCCACCTAATTTGTAACACCCCACCCCTAAATTCAGGTGGCAGTGCCACACCCCACCCTTATCTAAAGGTTAAGAAGATTTCTATGCTATAACTAAACTACAATATTATTTAATCACCTATTATCAAAACATCCGATGATTCTCCTGAAATCATTGCACAAGCATTTCGTGATACTCTACATTTAACAACATCTGCTCAAGCTTCCATTTATCAAACTATGCTTAATACATCTAGTATTATCAATAAAGTATATTTATTTATATTCTACTGAGAATACATAATATATATCTTAAGGCCAAAAGTAACTCCCTCCCAATCTATCATACACAACCTCAAAACCCTGATGTGAAAGTCCCCTTATGATGATAATACATAATATATACCTCCAAAATATTTCCAAAAGTATGACTCTCACAAGCCAACATATACAATATAAGATCCCAAGATGCTGATACAAACTCTCTAATGCTGATGCCAAACTAAGATGCTCCAATCTACTGAAAGAAGGAAAAAATACAAAACCACATAGTGAGACTAAAGTCCCAGTGAGTGCATCCATTATCACTAGAAAACTTACTATACTTTATACCATAATTAATAGCATGCATCAACAAGCTTCTAAATAGTTAAGTAGAATAAATATGAATCACATAGCAATTTTGGTAAAGCACAAATCTTTGCTTACCACTAATGATATGATAGCCATATGGTTCCATAGAGTTTTAAATGAGTATCCACATCACAATCACATCCTCATATGAGCAGCACTACTGCACACTCTCCCATTAGTAGTCAAAATACCATGATGCACCACACACTCTCATATGAGCAGTCCTTTAGCACACTCCCATATGAGCAGTCAAAACATCACGACATTCCACACGCTCTCATATGAGCAACCCTTTAGCACACTCTCACATGAGTAGTCAAAACACCATGATACACCACACACTCTCATATGAGTAGCCCTTTAGCACACTCTCACATGAGCAGTCAAAACACCACGATATTCCACATACTTTTGTATGAGCAGCCCTTTAGCATACTCTCACATGAGCAATCACAAGATAGCATAAATGTCCATAAATCTTTTCAGTAGATAAACCAGTAGTTGAACATATGAGAAATTAAATCATATGAGAAATTCCTTATAACACTTTTAAAATTATCACTGCTGAGCTTTTAAAGCCATGCGCATAACTACTTGCTTATGAAATATACTAAGGCTTTCCAAAAATTCATTTGATTTCAATATTTCTCTGAACAAGAACATATATATAGAAAACAACATAGGCTGCAAAGCATAAAAAAAAAACATCTTACTTTTCAAATAATCCTTTGTACATAGCAAAAATACTTTAAAAATATCTTGGATAGATGGAATTCACTCACCTTAATAGGCTATTGGTTAATTGTGCTTATTCAAAACACCTTTCCAATCCTCTTTTTTTCCTGAATGTTCAGAAATCTACTGCACAGGCTTTTCTTTTTCTTAACTTTAGTAGCTTCTCCCTTTTTCAACTCAATTTCTCACTTGCTTTCTTCTTTACCAACTAATTCACCTTGATTACTGACTGAGAACTAAACCCTCTCAGCTCTCTTCCCTTCTCTAACTTTCTAAAGAATTAAAACTTTAAATAGAAACAAAGGAACCAGTGGCTTATCCCTTCAAAATGAATAGTTTAAAACAAGAAGCCTGCTAGGTGTCAACCCATTAAGAATCCACCTAATTCTCAGCTAAACAAGTGTTGCCCAAATGAATTTTCAACTATTTCTTTATATAACCTAGTTGCTAAGTCATCCCAAGAGAAATGATTTAAAATTCACAACCTAAAACATTGTCGGTTTATAGCTGCTCCCAGAAATTTTTGCTAATTGAGACATCTCGCTTTCAGATCGCGACCTCTCGACAAAACTAAGACCTCTCAATTTTGAGTAGAGATGTCTCATTCTTAGGAAAGATAGAAATTGGTTTCTATCGCCCGAAACTTGAGTCCTCTCGAGTTCAGGTCGAGACCTCTTAAACCCTAGAGTTTCTGAAACTTTCTTTTGATACCCTTTTCACAGCTTTGCTTTGTTCACAGCTTTACTCTACATTCTGCTTATTTACATTTCTTTTTTTAAGTTAATGTCCATTGTTGACCCCCTAAGTGATTTTGATAATGACCAAACATTAAAGTAAGTGATTATTAATATATTTTATTTTAAATATTCCAATATCAGAAGAAAGAGAGCTCTTTGACCAAAATAAGGAAGACATAAAGTAGAAATCAAATGAAATTCAAATCTCCTAAAATTGCCTTGGAGCGGTCTTCGAGATGTCTCGGATTCTTTTCGAGAGCTCTTGAGTGGACTAGCATGCAGCAAATGTAGTTTTGGCTTGATTTTGAGAAGTCTCGAGTGAATCTCGAGACGTCTCGATCTCAGATGATAGAAATCTAATTTTTGTGCTCTGAGAGCAAGAGGTCTCGTAGGATTTCTGAGAGATCTCATGGTTCTAGCGAGACGTCTCATTCAGAATCGAGACATCTCGATCTTAGACGAGCCATTTTTTTTAGAAAGTTGATTTTTCATACGACTGAAGATGAGAGCTCTCCTGATCAATCTGAGAGGTCTCATAACCTGGCGAGATATTTCAAGACAAACCGAGAGGTCTTGAGACATGGCAACAGCTTTTTGATGGGGCATTCTAGGTTGGATTTTTTCCATTCCAACGGCTAGTTGCTACTCTCTAATGGTCAGATTTTGCTTTTTCTGAACTCCAATCATCACCAAAAAAGAGAATGCTAGAGATATAAAAGGAAGAAAGATTATTTTTCAAAAGAAGAGAAAAATAAGAGAAAAAAAAGCATGCTCTATTCTTGAACGAATACCCAATCTCCAATCAATCTATTCTCTTAAGCTTTGAAGAATCCTCAAGTGCATTAACTCCACACATTCAAAGAGAATTTCAACGAACTGCAAGGATAAGTTTTTTGCTCATTCAAAGGGGCATTTCAAGTTATAAAATTCTTTTTCCTCTTTTCGTGTACTTGGTTTCAGCAGGGGCTGAAACTTGGATTTTGGGGCTTTTTCTCCTCTCTATTTATTCAGATTGATTCGTCTAATTCTTGTAAGGGTTGTGGTTAGTGAACCTAGGAAAAACTAACTGAGTTTTTGGATAGTAAGCCCAAAAAAACTATCCGACTGTAATCTTGCATGATTATAATAAAATTCCCAAGAGTGTGCTTAGGGAGTGGACGTAGGTGCTGGAAAAGTACCAAATCACTATAAAATTTTCTTATTTGTGTGTGTGCTCTTAATTGTATCTTCTATTTGCTTTTACACTTGATTCACTTAGGTTTTAATCATTTAGCACTACACATATCTATTTTAATTTTTGAAAACCTAATTCATCCTCCCTCTTGGGTTGTCTATCTGGGCAACAATTGGTATCAGAGCCTTGGTTCTCTACTAATTGTTGGTCTTATTAACTAGAGATAAAGATCATGTCAATCCAACTAGGAGGTTCACTTGCCGAAGGGCAATCCATAAATAGGCCACCTCTTTTCATTGGGTCCAACTATACCTATTGAAATGCTTGCATGCGCATTTTCATTCAAGCCCTTAACTATGACATATGGAGTGTCATTGTCAATGGCCCACACACACCTACAATCATTGTCAATGGCACATCCTCTCCTAAGTCGGAGAAGGATTGGGATGAAATGCACAAGAAACTTGTCCAATTAAATGCCAAGATAATGAATGTACTCTATTGTGCCCTTAATACAAATGAGTTTAACCGAATCTCCACTTGCAATTCTGCAAAAAAAAATTGGGACAGACTTGAGGTCACACATAAAGAGACAAATCAAGTAAAAGAAACTAAAATTAATATGCTAGTTCACCAATATGAGTTATTTAAAATTGACCTCACTGAATCTATCACTAGCATGTACACAAGATTCACTGATATTATAAATAGTTTAAAAAGCTTAGGTAAAGTTTACACTAACAGTGATTTGGTGAGAAAGATCCTCAGGTCTTTACTTAGGTCATAGGAAGCCAAAGTAACAGCCATCCAGGAGGCAAAGGATCTGAACACACTGCCACTAGAAGAGCTCATTGGATCCTTGATGACACATGAGCTAGTTATGAGTCGGCACAATGAGGAAGACAACAACAAGAAGAAAATAATAGCACTGAAATCCATGGCTGATGAAGAAGAAGATGATCTATCCACCAGTGAGGAAAATGATGAAGACATGGCCTTGGTAATCAGAAAATTCAAGAAATTTATGAGAAGAAGAATACAAGGATTCAAGAAGAGAAACTTCATTAGAGGAGAAGCCAACAGGGAGAAAGAAAAAGAAAAAGAGAGAGATCAACCCACTTGCTATGAATGCAAGAAGTCGGGATATTTTAGGGCTGAATGTCCTCTGTTGAAGAAGGGGCCAAAAAGAACAAAAAAGAAAGCCATGTTAGCAACTTGGAGCGACAGCAACGAGTCAAGCATGGAGAAAAAAAAATCAAAATGAAGCAAACTTGTGTTTCATGGCACAAGATGATGAGGAATGCCTTACAGCCCAAGGATCAAAATGGGATTGGTATTTAGATAGCGGCTGCTCAAGGCATATATCGGGTGACAAGCAACAATTCATCACCCTAGAAAGAAAGGAAGGGGGAGTAGTCACCTTTGGCAATAATGGCAAAGGTAAAATAATTAGCTATGGTAAAATTCAGATTACTCCTTCGACCTTTATAGATAATATATTATTAGTTGATAATTTATAACATAACTTGCTTAGTATTAGTCAACTATGTGATAGAGGTTTTAAAGTCTCATTTGAATCTTCTTTATGCAAAGTATCTAGCTCCTTAGATGATAGTTTAAAATTCATTGGATTTAGGCGTAGGAACATCTACATGGTGAATCTTGATGAAATTGCCATGAAGAGTGGCCAATGCCTAGTTGCAATGAATGCTAACATAAAAGAAACTAGTTAGCTTTGGCACCAAAGATTAGGTCATGCTTGCATGCATACTCTTTATAAATTGCATAATAAAGACTTAGTTAAGGGGCTACCAAAACTAAATTTCCAAATTGATCATGTTTGTGATGCTTGCCAATTCGAAAAATAAACTAGGAGAAGTTTCAAATCCAAGAATGTAGTTTTAACTTCTAGGCCACTTGAATTGATTCATATGGATTTGTTTGGACCTACTAGGTCCACAAGCCTAGGAGGAAAGAAGTATGGTCTAGTAATTGTTGATGATTATTCTCATTTCACTTGGGTTCTATTTTTAGCTCACAAAGATGAAACATTTTCATTATTTTCAAAGTTTTACAAGAAAATAATAAATAAAAAAAGCTCTACTGTGGTATGTATCCATAGTGATCATGGCACAGAATTTGAAAATAAATACTTTGAAGAATTTTGCAATGAACATGGCATAGAACATAATTTTTCAGCACCTAGAACCCCTCAATAAAATTGAGTTATTGAAAGAAAGAATAGAACCTTAGTTGATATGACCCGTATCATATTGTGTAAAGGGAATCTACCTAAATACTTTTGGGCTGAAGTCATTAACACAGCATGTTACATCCTAAATAGAGTTTCTATTTGCCCGATTTTAAAGAAAACCCCCTATGAGCTTTGAAAAGGAAAAAGACCTAATATTAATTATTTTCATATTTTTGATTGTAAATATTTTATTCATAATAATGGTAAAGATAATCTAGGCAAATTTAATGCTAAGGTAGATTACGGTATATTCCTTGGATACTCTATATGTAGCAAAGCATATAGAGTCTTCAACAAATAATCTTTAGTTGTTGAAGAATCAATACATGTCATTTTTGATGAAGCAAACAATCATTCTTCGAGAAAAGAAGTTATTTTTGATGATGATACAGGAATTCTCGAAGATGGAATGAAGAAGCTAAACTTAAGGGACAACATCATTTATGACAAAGATAACTCTACAACAATCTTTGAACAAGATAAGGATGTTAAGATTGAAGCACCTAATGATCATAGAGATCTCTCCAAGAAGTGGAGGTATGCACATAATCACCCAAAGAAATTGATTTAGGTGATCCTTCACAAGGGGTAAGAACTAGATCCTCTTTTAAGGATACATGTGATTATCTTGCATTTATTTCTCAAATAGAACCTAAAAATATAGAAGAAGCTGAACAAGACTCTAATTAGATGCTAGCCATGCAAGATGAACTAAACCAATTTGAAACAAATAATATATGGACTCTTATAAACAGACCCATAAATCATCATATAATTGGTACAAAATGGGTATTTAGGAACAAATTAGATGAACATGGTAATGTTGTAAAAAATAAAGCTAGATTAGTTACTAAAGGATATAATCAAGAAGAAGGAATTGACTTTGATGAAACATATGCATCTATAGCAAGATTAGAAGCTATAAGATTATTACTTGCTTTTGCCTATTATATGAATTTTAAATTATTTCAAATGGATGTGAAAAGTGCCTTTTTAAATGGTTATATTATCGAAGAAGTATTTATAGAACAACCATCTGGATTTAAAAATCACTCACTTCCCAATCATGTATATAAGCTAAATAAAGAACTCTATGGACTTAAACAAGCACCTAGAGTTTGGTATGAGAGATTGAGCAAATTCTTATTACAAAATGATTTTATCAGAGAAAGTATAGACACCACACTATTTTTAAAAAAGAAAAATAATAATCTTCTTGTAGTTCAAATATATGTGGATGATATCATATTCGGAGCTACTGATGAAATTCTTTGTCAAGAGTTTGCTAAGTTGATGCAGAGTTAATTTAAAATGAACATGAAGGGGGAGCTGAATTTCTTCCTTAGACTACAAGTCAAATAATCAAAGGAAAGCATTTTCATTAGTCAAATAAAGTACATCAAGAAGATGCTCAAGAAGTTTGGCATGAAAAATGGAAAGAAAATCGGCACACCCATGAGCCCTTCTTGCAAACTTGACAAAGATGAGAATGGTAAGAATGTAAATGAAAAGCTCTACAGAGGTATGATAGGATCCTTACTTTATTTAACTACAAGTAGGTCTGATATGTTATTTAGTGTGTGCATGTATGCTAGATTTTAATCTAACCCTAAAGAATCACACTTATTAGCTGTTAAAAGAATTTTTAGATATTTGATCTACAAACATAACTTAGGTCTTTGGTACTCAAAACAATCTTCCATTGAATTGATTGGATACACTAATGCAGACTATGGAGGATGTAAAATTGATAGAAAGAGTACCAATGGCACTTATCAATTTCTAGGGTTGAACTTGATCTCTTGGTATAGCAAAAAGCAAAACTTTGTAGCACTGTCAACGGCCGAGGCCGAATATGTTGCTGTGGGGAGTTGCTATACTCAAATACTTTGGTTCAAACAACAACTCGAAGACTTTGAAATTAAGCAAAATAAGATACCTATTAAATGTGATAACACTAGTGCCATAAACCTGAAAAAATATCTTGTTCAATATTCAAGAACCAAACATATTGAAATTAAACATCATTTCATTAGAGATCATGTTCAAAACAATAACATTGTGCTTGAATTTGTTTCAACTGAAAATCAATTAGCTGATATTTTTATAAAATCTCTAAGTGAAGATAGATTCTCTAAAATTTAGAGTGAACTTGGTGTATGTGATCCTCTATAAAAATATTTAATCTTAAATTTTTTGGATTGTTCTTTGGTCTCCCTCTATCACCCTAAACACTCCTAATTCAATCTTTTTCATGCTCTTGCCTTTTTATGATTCTCTCATTGTTTTGATTTTGATGCTGACAAAAAGGGAGAGGAATATTAAGGAGAAATATGCAAATGCATAATTAAATCTAACATACAAAATACAAACATATAATCATTCAAATCAAAAATACAAATTCAAAAAAAGGGACTTTTAGAAAATGAAATGATTGAAATGAACAAATACAAAACAAAAAGAATGTTATTCAAATCCTATTCATTTCACGAGAGCATATACTAAGGGGGAGCTTTAGCACAAAAATTTTGCATTCATTAGTTCTTGATATACATTGCTTACATTCCTTTTATGGCTTGCTTAATGTTTTATCATCATCAAAAAGGGGGAGATTGTTGACCCCCTAAGTGATTTTGATGATGACCAAACATTAAAGCAAGTGATTACTAATATATTTTATTTTAAGTATTCCAATATTAGAAGAAAGAGAGCTCTTTGACTAAAACAAGGAAGATATAAAGTGGAAATCAAATAAAATTCAAATCTCCTAAAATTGCCTTGGAGCAGTCTTCAAGATGTTTCGAATTCTTTTTGAGAGCTCTCGAGTGGACTGGCACGCAGCAAATGCAATTCTGGCTCAGTTTTGAGAAGTCTCAAGTGAATCTCGAGATGTCTCGATCTTAGGTGACAGAAATCTAGTTTCTGTGCTCCGAGAGTGAGAGATCTCGTAGGATTTCCGAGAAGTCTCACAGTTCCAGTGAGACATCTTGTTCAGAACCGAGACATCTCGATCTCAAGCAAGCCATTTTTTTCAGAAAGGTAATTTTTCATGCGATTGAAGATGAGAGCTCTCCTAATCAATCCGAGAGGCCTCGTAACCTAATGAGACATCTCAAGACAAATCGAGAGGTCTCGAGACACGATGATAGCTTTTTGATGGGACATTTTGGATTGGATTTTTTTCATTCCAACAGCTAGTTGCTGCTCTCCAATGTTTAGATTTTACTTTTTTTGAACTCCAATCATCACCAGATAAAAGAGAATACTGAAGATATAAAAGGAAAAAGATTATTTTTCAAAAGAAAAGAAAAATAAGAGAAAGAAAAGCATGCTCTATTCTTGAATGAATACCTGATAGGAACATGATGTTCTTGTTAAGACACCGTGTTTACCAATTTAATCCGACTTCTTAAAATAATTAAAAATACGTAGATAACAGTGAGTCGGGTCGAATCTACAGGGAAGGTAACATTTTAGATTTGAAATCTTTGATTTTTAAAAAAAAAGAAAATGATTTGAGTTTTAGAATCAAAAGCGAAGTCAAAAGATTAAAAATAAAAATTAAAAAATGCAGAAATTTAAACTTGGTACTAAGATCTACTAATTAGATCTTAGCATCTACTTGCAATAAAATAAAAAGTAATAATTAAAGTATAAAAATTAAATAAAAATAAAAATAAAAAAATTAAAGTATAAAAATAAAATTTTTATTAATTAAAATTTTAGAATTTAAATACATGAAATTTAAAAAGAGTAAAATAGCCTGATCTCTGATCTTGAATCGGCATTGGCAGAAAGATGGTGTAGAAGCTCGGCTCTTCTTCTCGGCACCTATTACTTCGAAGCAGCCTTTAACCTATAGCCTAGCTTTGCCCTATACCAAAGCTTCACTTTGATTGGAGATGTTGATTTCTGGAGGCTTGGGATCCTTTTTATAGAGCTAGGAGGGCTGGATATTTTTTTTGAAGGCAATGTAGGGCTAATAGACTTCGTAATCATCAAAATATAAAAAAATTTGAATAAAATTTGAATCTAAATAGCTCTGATATGACTCTGGTAAGTCTGGTGAAATCTAGCCATTCAATAGGAATCCAATGGTCCAAAAATCATCAAAATCGGATGCGTATCAGCCCAGTTCAGGTTGGATTAAATTCTGACCGTCCAATCGCATGTTAATGAAGAAAATCTGGCCGCAAATCATACATCGAGAGTCCTGATCACCATCGAGATCATTCTAGATCGTTGGATCTTCATCACTTGGTTTTTTGGCCATCGGATCGTGTCAGATTGCTGATAGAATTTGAATCAAACTCAAAAATCACCACCACCATCCGATCTTGACCGCAGTCAACCGCAGCCATTCGATCGCACAATTACTATTCCCATGGACCACGTGGATCGGCCGCACCACACACTGCAGCCAATCAGCGCCCATGGACCACGTGAAAAGATCAGATTGCCCTGTGAGCCACGATAAATTTCTGTGGACCCTTTAAGGGTCTAGGTCCGCCACGTGTCGCACTATGATTCATTAGTTTCTGCTGAGCTAACGGTCCACGCCTAGATCATGGACTGGCTGATGGCTTCAACAACTGAGTCGACTTTGATGGCTTGGCTTCCGAAGTCGGCTGAGCTATTTTCTTTTTTATTTAAATTTTATTTATTTTATTTATTTAGAAATTCATATCTTCTTCATTTTAGCTTCATTTTATGTGAAACTTATTTCATTATGATCAAAAAAATAAACTCTTTCTATTGATAATAAAATTTTATTTTTTAATTTTTATTATTTTATAATTAATTTTTTTTAATTAATAAAAATATGAATTTCTCAAAAATTATATATGAATTAATCATTAATTCTTAAAAATTAATATGAATTAATTGATAAATTAATATTTTTATTGATGAATTTATGATGCTAATCACACCCTCCAACTTAAGCTTTGCTCGTCCTCGAGTAAAGAAAGAATTTAGTTTTAAATACCTTTTAACTTTAGAGTTTCGAATTTTACCTAAGCAGTTTTCAAAATGGCCATTGATATTCAGTAGAGCTTAAATGAAATATATCATTGGGGTATTAATACTTATCAATAGAAAAATTAATTAAAGAATATTAAATTTTTTAGAATTTTTCTAAATTATCCCATCTTTATCTCTGATTTATCTAAACTTTTATAAAGGCACGTGTATTGCTACTTCCGTCCTTCATTTATTGATTTTTATTTTTACATTGCCCACTTTTTGATGCGAATATCATTGCTTACTTAGGAAATGGGACCCGGTTACTCAGTGGAAAACCAATATTTTTTTTTTTTAACGTTGTACCACTATTGAGTGTCTTAACTCCTTAAGCTTTTTATTTGATCCATGTTGCGAGTCCTGGGCCAATGACTCCCAAACCAGTTACTTTAGGGCACTAGGTATGGAATACCCCTCGAGCTTACTAGCTCGAATCAAATAGGCTACGAGTTAAGACTAGCTTTACAATGAGCTTCTTTGTTCTTCCCATCTTTTGATGCGAAACTCAATGCTTGCTTAAGCAAAGAGGCCCAGTTACTCAGTAAGAAGTACTTGGAAAATATTTTATTAATATAATTTTTTTTATATGAAGAAACATATAGTTATCCTACACAAGCCTATAAAAAGTAGACTTTTCTTTGATGCTAGTAGAAGTAATTAGAAATGCTCCAAGAAAAAACTTTTTATGTTCTAAACTTAACTCTTCATTGAATTTTCTTAATACTTGATTCATCAATATCTCATAGATTCTCTGGTCTATGTATCAATTTTTTTTTTTAAAAAAATGCTTAGTTTAATTCGATTCTTAAGCATAATTAGGTATCTAAATACTAAATACTAACTTTTTTGAGGATTTAAAATTTTAAAATTTTTATTTTTCTCTCCCCCAACTTAATCGACATTGTCCTTAATGGAGAAGAAAAAAAATAAAGAATGTAATAAAGAACATGGAAGAATACACCTAACTCAGAATATTTTTGGTCCAGCATATGCCTTTGAAAATTTGAGCTCTCCCTCTAACTTATTCAAATTATCCTAAAAAAATAAACTAAAAAAATAAATTAAATAAAAAACTAAATATTGGGTTGCCTCCCAACAAGCGCTAAGTTTACCATCTTCAGCCAGACACAATGCAGCTTACTATCCTGTGTCAAATATTGGATAGACAAATTTCAATGATTTTGGATTGCTAATCTCAGAAAGTTGATTTATAATCTCATTATTGATATAATCATTATTAATTTTAGGGATATAATTTATAATCCCATTCTCAGACCCATGTTTATTAAGAATTTTTTCTATTTATTCTTCTAAAATGCTCATGAATGGAGTTTTAGAAGTTTGATTCAATGGGTGCTAGAATGGTGACTAAAGGCTATTTTAATTCTGGAGGTAAATTAATGTGATCTTGCTTAAATAACTCCATTGACATTTCATTACATGCCTCTTGATTTTTGTAAGAAGAACTGGCTTCTTGGGTTCAAGGGAATAGGACATTAAGTTTATAAGTTTTGGGTAAATCATCTATTCTCTTTTTTCCTATTTCTATCTCATTTAAATTGAAACTAGCATCAGTACTAATTCTTGGCTTGAGTTCTTCTATGTGGTTAGTCTCGGTACTAACTAGTTTCTCTAAATTTTTATTTTGGCTAGCATCAGTACTAGCATCTCTCACCTGGTCTTGGTATGGGTCTATAAGAATCCTATAATTTTTAAGTTCAGAAATTACTTTGGCATTCTCTAATTGAGGATTCTTAAATGAGACATTAAATTGATAACTTGGTCCAGGTGGTTGGTGGACATTAGGTGGGTTGTTTGAAATTGGTAGGCTCGATAGTTGATCTAGTTCTCTCCTCGTGTTAGACTTAACTAATTATCCTATTTAAGCTTCTAGCTTGGCGATAGATTACTGTTGAGTCAGAATCAATTATTGAAGTTGGTTAAATCTATCATCGACTAGATTGGTCTGTTGAGGAGGTGGGTATGAGGGCTGATCATGATGTGGTGGCTGGATAAACTGACTAGGCTGGCCATTATTATAGGTATAGTTTTGGTATTGGGGTCTATTTTGATAGTTTTGGATAGATAAAATTTGGATTTGAGCCTGAGTCTGTTGGGATGTCCAAGAAAAATTATGGTGGTTGCTCCAATCTGGATTATATGAATTTGAAAATGGGTCATTAATCAATTTGGAGTATCCTTGAGTAGCTTGAACTTGTTCTTAGGTAAAATATGGAAACTGTGTAGTCATAGGATATTCACTCACATGATGGATTGGGCTAGCATAGATTGAATAAATCTCCTAATAATTAGAAGATGATGTGAATTGTGCAAGAGATTATTGACCTAGGATTAGGAGTTGATCTATTTTCTGAGCCAGAAGGTCAACATTATCTAATTTTTAGACTATTAGATTCAGATTAGACATTTGATTATTATGGTTGGATTCAACTAGATCAGGTAAAGTAATTTTCTACCGTATATGTATTAGTGCAACCCTAACGTATTGTTCAAATTTTTTTTTTATATTTTCTTTTTATATTATTTATTATTTTATTATATTAAAAATTAATTATTTTGTTTATTAATTAAATTAAATTAAATTATTATTTTAAATATTTTTTAGTTAGTTTAATTTAATTTTTATTTTATTTTATTTTATTTTATTTTTAGAGGAGTAAGGAGAAGAAAGAAAGAAGAGTTCTAAAGAAGAGGTCCTAAGGAGTCCTAGAACTAAGAAGAAAGAGAAGAATTAGGTTTAATTAGATTTAATATTGGTTAGCAATCAAGTTGGTCAATCAATCCTGACTAAGGATTATCCTAGATCTAGACAGCTCCTAACTGCCAAGGTCACCTTCAAGCCCTCCAAGTGTAGGATTAGTCAATCAACTAGCCAGGTAAGTGTAAGATCGGTGAGAGTCCCCCCGTTGCTTGCCTTAGACACCAATTGTGCTTGGCCAGGTAAGCAAACGGAACCAATTAGAAACTACCTTCCTTCGGGCCCAATCATCCCTGAACCACTTTTCTAGACATCAATCAAATTGACTTATCCTAATCCGGTTCAACTCTTAGGGTTCCTTGTCCTATTGAGCTCGAGTTCCTAGGGCTGATGTCTAATTGATTTTAATTTAAAGGCTTAGGTCAATATAGGATGCTGATTGGTTGTTTGTGGGCTAAGGAAGGGTGATTAAATCCCCACCTTATCTTGTTTAATTGGGTGTTGCCCTTAAGTTAATTTAAAGATGTATATGCACAATCACTTTCAACAAGGGATTCTATACAACTAAAGTAGATGCATGAAATTAATTAAATTTAAAAGCTTACCTTATCTCCAGTGATCACCAAAAAAAAATAAAACAAAAATAAAAATAAAAATAAAAATAAAACTAATATGATGCATGTTCTAAGCAGTTAGAATTTTCTAATCTTGTCATGAGATTTTTAATTAGATTTAAGTGGATATATATATTTTTAAATTTAATTTTAAAAATAAAATAAAATAAATAAATAAATAAAAGAAAAGGACTAGGGTTAGGATTGATCTCACCAAGTAAAATTGAATGATTTGTTCCTTGCCCTGGTTCTTTTTATTCTTTAGCCTCTTTTTCTGCAAAGTAAAAAAAAATAGCAAGTAATATTTATAAGAAAATAAAAATTTTATTTATAATTTATTTATAGAAAAATTAAAAAGATCAAAAATTAATGTCCATGCCTCCTCAGCAACGGTGCCAAAAACTTGGTACGTTTGTCGGAATAAATCAAAAAAATCAAAATAAAAAATCAAAAACATTCCCCAACAACGGCACCAAAAACTTGGTACATTTGTCAAAATAAATCAAAAAAATCAAAATCAAAAATCAAAAACATTCCTCGGCAACGGTGCCAAAAATTTGATAGGAACGCAATGTTGTTGTTAAGACACCGTGTTTATCAGTTTAATCCGACTTCTTAAAATAATTAAAAATGCATAGATAATAGTGAGTTGGGTCGAATCCACAGGAAATGTAATATTTTAGATTTGAAATCTTTGATTTTTGAAAAAAAAAGAAAATGATTTGAGTTTTAGAATCAAAAGTAAAGTCGAAAAATTAAAAATAAAAATTAAAAAATGTAGAAATTTAAACTTGGTGCTAAGATCTACTAATTAGATCTTAGCATCTACTTGTAATAAAATAAAAAATAATAATTAAAGTATAGAAATTAAATAAAAATAAAAATAAAAAAATAAAATTTTTATTAATTAAAATTTTAGAATTTAAATATATGAAATTTAAAAAAAAGCCTGATCTCTGATCTTAGATTGGCATTGGCAAAAAGATGGTGTAGAAATCCGGCTCTTCTTCTCAGCACCTATCCCTTCGAAGCAGTCTTTAACCCATAGCTTGACTTCGCCCTGTACCAAAGCTTCACTTTGATTGGAGATGTTTATTTCTGGAGGCCTGGGATCCTTTTTATAGAGCTAGGAGGGCTGGATATTTTTTTTGAAGGCAATGTGGGACTAATAGCCTTTGTAATCATCAAAATATAAAGAAATCTAAATAAAATTTGAATCAAAACAACTCTGATATGACTCTGGTAAGTCTGGTGAAATCTAGCCATTCAATAAGAATCCAACAGTCCAAAAATCATCAAAATCGGATGCGTATTAACCCAGATCAGGTCGGATTAAATTCTGACCGTCCGATCGCACGTTGATGGAGGAAATCTGGCTGCAAATCATACGTCGAGAGTCCTGATCACCGTTAGGATCATTTTGGACCATTGGATCTTCATCACTTAGTTTTTTGGCCGTCAGATCATGCCAGATTGCTGATAGAATTTGAATCAAACCCAAAAATCACCACCACCATTCGATCTTGACCGTAGTCAACCGCAGCCATCCGATCGCGCAATTACTATTCCCATGGACCGCGTAGATGGGCTGCACCGCACACCGCAGCCAATCAGCACCTCTGATGCCAAGTGAAAAGACCAAATTGCCCTATGAGCCGCGATAAATTTCTGTGGACCCTTTAAGGGTCTAGATCCGCCACGTATCGTGCTGTGATTCATCAGTTTCTGCTGAGCTGGCGGTCCATGCCTGGATCGTGGACTGGCTGATGGCTTCAATAGCTGAGTCGGCTTTGATGGCTTGGCTTGGCTTGGTGGTTTGGCTTGCAGAGCCGGCTGAGCCGTTTTCTTTTTTATTTAAATTTTTTTTATTTTATTTCTTTAGAAATTCATATCTTCTTCGTTTTAGCTCCGTTTTATGTGAAACTTATTTCATTATGATTAAAAAATAAATTCTTTTTATTGGTAATAAAATTTTAATTTTTAATTTTTATTATTTTATAATTAATTTTTTTAATTAATAAAAATATGAATTTCTCAAAAATTATATATGAATTAATCATTAATTCTTAAAAATTAATATGAATTAATTGATAAATTAATATTTTTATTGATGAATTTATGATGCTTATCAATACCCAATCTCCAATCAATCTGTTCTCTCAAGCTTTGAAGATCCTCAAGTGCATTAACTCTACATATTCAAAGAGGCTTTCAACGAACTGCAAGGATAACTTTTCTACTCATTCAAAGAGGCATTTCAAGTTGTAAAATTTTTTTCATCTTTTTGTGTACTTGGTTTCAGCAGGAGCTGAAACTTGGGTTTTGAGGCTTTTTCTCCCCTTTGTTTATTCAGATTGATTCGTTTAATTCTTGTAAGGATTATGGTTGGTGAACCTAGGAAAAAACCAACTGAGTTTTTAGATAGTGAGCCTGAAAAAACTATCTGATTGTAATCTTATGGGATTATAGTGAAATTCTCAAGTGTGCTTGGGGAGTGGACGTAGGTGCTGGGAGAGCACCGAACCACTATAAAATTCTTTTGTTTGTGTGTGTGCTCTTAATTGTGTCTTCTATTTGCTCTTACACTTGATTCACTTAGGTTTAAATCATATAGCACTACACATATCTATTTTAATTTTTGAAAACCCAATTCACCCCCCCCCCCGTCTTGGGTTGTCTATCTGGGCAACATCCATTAACTTTAAAATATAAATGTAAATAAGAAACACCCTCCTATTTAGATTCAATAAAAATATCAAAAAAATCAAAATTCTTAAGAATAAAATTCCAAAATTTGGGTTCTAGTTCAAATTCTCTAAACTTGAAACTTTTATAACTTTCTTGCTTTTGAATGGTTAGGTAAAAGGATCTCCATCATTTGTTAAAAATTATTTTACAACTCACCAACACCTAAGGATCAATTATCAAAATTTTTTGTTTCATGAAAGTACATATTTTATATAGCCCCCTTATAGATGCTAGCTTTCAGACTTAGAAAATTTTCAAGACTCGTATTGACAAATAGTCATAATCGATGCTCAAATAGCCTCAACAAACTATTACACCCACTAATATTACTTTGAATATCTTTTAAAATATCAACACCACACATTTAAATAAATAATATTTTAATTCACTAATTTGTTGGTTTGGGATGTTACATAATTACCATATGAGAAAGAGAGGAGAGGAGTAGGCATGCGTGAAGACTAGGGGAAAGAGAATTTCTATGAAAAATTCTAAAAAATAGGCATGGGGGGCGTTGGGACTAAGGTGGCACAAGGAGGAATCCTAATCTTACTAGGATTCCATCTATGACTTAATCAAAGTTGTTTCTTAAACCAAATTAAACCAAAAGCAAGTCAACCTAATTAAATTAGGCCCTAACCCAATTAAGAATTTAATTAAATTAGATTTAATTTTAATTTAATTTTATAATTAAATTTAAAAATGGGGTTGACCCAAGTCTAAGTTAAACTAGGACTAGTTCTTCCTTGCACTTGGCTTATCCAATAAATTAATTAGACTTAATCCAATCAAGTCCAAATAAAATCTAATTAAATTATATTTAATTAAATTTAATCTTAACCTTAGGCTTAATTAAATTAAGCCAATTAGCAATCAAATTGCTAATCGATCCTCCTGCAATACTTGCACTAGGTTAAACATTAATCATATTGATCATTTAAACCTAGAACGATTCTTAATTGCTGATCAACCATTCGATTGGATCATGAACTCTAATGTATATGACCTCATAGGTTTGAATCTAAGTTAGTAGTATAGAAACATATTTCTGTACTAATCAAAGTAACCATCTAGCAATAGTACCAGACGATCGGATAGGTCGAACTTGTAGAACAACATCCTTAGAATCCATGCAGATATAGTTTTCATATAATTTATCTCCTTGATAAAAATGCTCATAGGACACCTCAGAGTTCAACTATCAACTCTGATCAGGTTGTCCACAATGTATTTTAAAATATCAAATCCATCTGATGGATTATCTTGGCCAAGGATTTGCTATATTAAAATACGGTGATACAATCTTCTCCAACTCTTGGAGTGGTCAATTCCATCTTGATCACACTCTAACTTTGCAAGTACTTGATTATGCCCAGAAGCCTTCCATTACTAAATTAGAAATTCAGTTAGTCCGGTACCAAAGCACAGTGAGTTGCTTGCAAGTCACTGAGGTGATCTCAAGTCTAAGGGATATTTATATCTATATCCCATCAGAGACATTCTCGATAGCAGAATACTCTAGAGTTGGTCATGTTCAATGACGATATATCCATACATCTCATCTGTATGCTATGCTAGTGTCTCCATACTCTTTGGTAAAGAGGATAACCAACCTATATGGCATATAGCGACCTTTACTCGATAGATGCTGTCGTCCTAATTAATAGCCTATCATTTGGTCTTGAATAGATTTAAGGACTAATCGATAAATCTTCTCTTTATCGAAGCTAAATAGTCCTAAGAACTTCATCACAATAATGAAGTTTATTAGAAGATGAATACTTTAAGATAAAAAATATCAAAAATATATTTTATTTATTAATGAATTAATTATAGATACAAAATAGCTCAACCATCAATAGGCTGACGATTGGCTTTGGGACATATTTTTCAACAAAGCATGTATAGGGTAGATCATTAATTGTATATATGATATATGATTTAGATCTAACTAATTTTGTAGTAGAAAACATATTTCTGATTAAGGCATTCTCATTAGCCATGAAAGAAAAAACTAGTTTTTTTGGGTCAGGTTTGTTCAGATCTGATTGGATCAAGAGAGATATTTCAAAAATTTTTCTTTTGAATCCAGATCCAATCTGAGATATTTCAGATCTAATTTTATAGATCTAATAAATAAAAATAAAAGATAAATTAAATTTAATTTAATTTTGTACCTTGTTATTGGGTAATCAGATTATCCTATAATGATCCTATTGATTGCCTGAGGTTCTGGATCTAGCCATGCAAGTCCCTGGCCTCTATCGATATCCACTTGAGCTGGATCTAGAAATCTTCTCCTTCTTTATCACCTCTCCAAATATCAAATCTGAATCTGATTTGGAGGATCTTCAAAACTCCTTTTGAAGATCTGGAATCATCTCTTGTAACTGACCTGCCTTCTTCCTTTCTCGTCACCTTTTTCTTGCCTGGATCGCACCAAACTGGAGCCTAAATCCCCTTGGGAGAGGAGAGGAGAGAGGGGACCTAAAGATGGCATGGAGGAGGGAGAGGGGCAGCCTTGTGGCATGGGCTATGGGTGATCTCTTCTAAAGCTTGGTGCAGACAGAATTTTTATAGACCCTGCTGCGCCATGAGTGCCACGTCATCCCAGCCAATCACATCACTTCGTGTAATCAGATCTAAATCTAATTAGTAGGATGACATCACCTGATCTAATCAGATAAGAGCCCTCTTCAATCATCCTTAGGTGGCGCCAAGACTGGTCAAAGTAGAGTCCCTTGGCGCCTCCTAAGTTGACTCCAAGAAGCAACCTAGAGTCCCATCTGTATGGGACTCTAGGCATCCCTATCCTTGGGCGCACGCCTCCCTAGACATGTGCCCCCTCCTTTTCATTTTCTAGTAAGGAGATAAGCCCCTATCTGTTATCCTATGGGTGCATGACACATGGGTAGATGTCTAAGGGTCAAAGGTCAATGTTTGACCAAAGTCAAAAGACAAGAATTAGCAGGTGATAAAAAATGATAGATGTTGTCTCAAATTTATCTCATAAATTAAAATAATCCTTTTCTGATCTGGACAAGCTCCAATCAGACCAAGTAAGGATACCTGAGTGAGCACAAACATATTTGGCTCAGTTGAGACAACTTTTAATGATAGTAGAAGGAGAACATTAGGCTCAATCGTATGCTAGCATTATTTTCTTGAACCTAATTAAATCTAATTCAAATCAATTAAACTAGATCAGTCCAATTGATGATATCTAGATCCAAACCCTTATTTGTATGATCCAGTTAGGTTTAGTTCTATATGGTAATGGGATATGTTATGATCTCTATCATCGTCATCATTGAAACACCTTTCGATGGATCAGAACTCTTCTGATTCATACAACTAGAATGATTGAACATCTAAATCATTCTAATTGCTCCCAAAATCTATCAATGACAACTAGCAGTATATGGTGGCAATCCATCAGGACCAAAAATGAATCTCTCGGTGTAGCTACCTATGTGATTAAATTCTTCTATCTTGAGCCCTGATCAGATTAGGGTTAAGGTGAACTCGTCAAACCCAAATTTTTGTCATATGATTTAATCATTTGATTCAAGTCCAATGTGAAAACCTTAATAGAAACTCTTTCTATTATTTCATCTGTCATGGCCATGGGCTTATGGACTTGATTCTCATGATCATCATAGGGCTGCTCCTCATCTATCGAGGTAGATAGATTCTCTTTTGGTACAATCCAATTTCTACCATGAACATGCTATAGCTAACATACACCTCAGGGTTCCGAATGGCTAAGAGATCGAGTCATGGTGTAGTCAAACTGTAACACCCTCAAGGTGAACTATCGATGCACGTCAGGTCAAAGAACCAGATACACCACTATAGCTTCGAGTCAGTCATCGATGAGAAGGTAGACTTCCTTATGACTGCTCGAGGTGGTCACGCTCAGTGCCCTCATTCTCTAACGAGTATCTGTACTCTCACTCTAGTGTCTCTACACCATAGACTCAAGACTCATCTACTATAAAGAAGTAATTGTACATCAATCTTTCAGATCAATCACCATCCTCATGATGATCCTACGGTTGGGAGCATTTTTATGAGTTAATAACAAAAATTCATGTCTTAAATTTTCAACTCTTGAAAATAAGAATTATCATTACCATTAATTCAAGGGATGTATCACAGATACTAAATACATATTTATGATAGAAAATAACCCATTTTATTATTTATAGTCAAAATTATAATTTTGCCCTTAGAAGTGTATTTCAAGTGTCAGCCAATTCTAGCTTCTAGGGCACACATATCTAATAAACTCTCACTTGACCTAAAGCCAATTGGCTATAAATCTAAGTCCCATCTTCTCAAGGTGGGCTTCGATCTTCTGCTGGACTAATGGCTTTGTGAGTGGGTCGACCGCATTGTCTGCGGAGTCGACTCTCTTGACTTCGATGTAACCTTTCTCGAGGTAATTATAGATGAGGTGGTATCACCGCTCGATGTGCTTGGATTTCTGGTGAGACCCTGGCTCCTTAGCAAGGACTATGATACCATTGTTGTCGCAGTATAGAGAAATGGCATATGATCGCATCACTCCAATCTCTGCGGCAAACTTCTTATACCAGAATGCCTCCTTCGTAACTTCTGACGCAGCGATGTATTCTATTTTCATGGTGGAATCCGCTATCACAGTCTGCTTGAAACTCTTTCAATTGATAGCACCACCATTACACACAAATAGACTCTCAGATGTCCACTTTCGATTATCTACATCGGACATAAAATCCGAGTCTGTATACCCCTAGACTTGGTGTTCTCCATTACCAAAGACCAACAACATATCCTTAGTTCTTTTCAAGTATTTAAGGATACATTTCATAGAAGTCCAATATTCTTCACCAAGATTCGACTGATATCTGCTCGTGACACTCACAGCATGGGCTATATCAGGTCATATACATAACATGGCATACATGAGGCTCCCTATTGCTAAAGCATAAGGGATCTTGCTCATGCGTTCTATTTTCTGAGGTGTGCTAGGGCACATCTTCTTGGAAAGATGAATGCCATATCTGAAGGGTACCAAACCCCTCTTAGAGTTTTTCGTGCTAAACCTCTTTAGCAACTCTTCTATGTACATCTTCTGTGAAAGTCCTAGCATCCTATTCGGTCTATCTCTATAGACCTTAATTCCTAAAATAAAGGATGCTTGTCCTAGGACTTTCTTGGAGAATTCTTTGGATAATCACATTTTAACTATGGTCAACATGGAAATATCATTCCCAATAAGGAGGATATCATCCATATATAATACAAAAAAAATAATAGCACTCCCACTGACCTTTTTGAAGATACATGGTTCCTCCTCATTCTTGATGAAACTAAATAATTTGATCACATCATTGAAAAGAGTATTCCAGCTCTGAGATGCTCACTTAAGTCCATATATGGATCTTTGCAGTCTGCATACCTTATGATCAATATCATTAGATGTGAATCCTAGTGGCTATTCCATACAAATATCTTCCTCAAGGTATCCATTTAAGAATACCATTTTTACGTCCATTTGCCATATTTCATAATCGAAATAAGCTATAATAGCAAGCAATGTGCGGATGGATTTAAGCATAGCTACTGGTGAAAAGATATCCTGATAGTCAATGGTCCTTAAGAAAACTAATTATATAGCCTTGTAGTGCTACGCATGAAACAAAAATCAAATTCCTGCTTGCAGCAGGCACATAATAACAGTCTTTTAATACTAAGTCTAAACCAGATGGTAGTCAAAGAGGATATGTTCCCACAGCCACGGTAATAATTCTTGCTCTATTTTGATGCGCAGGATCATCTCACCATCCCTCAGCCTCCTGCTGTCCTCAAGACCCTGCATAGAAGTGTACAAATGAGCACTAGAACCAGAGTCAAGCATCCAATTGGATGCAGAAGAAACCGTATGGTTAGACTCAATAACAAACATACCTCCAGAAGGACCTGTCTCCTTCTTATACTTTAGGGTGGCCAGGTAAGTAGGGCAATTCCACTTTCAGTGGCCGTTAGTATTGCAATGGAAACACTTTCTTTTGTCAATGGCCTTCTTCTTCAGCTCTGGCTTTTTCTTCTTTCCTCCTTCCATCTTCTACTTTTTCACAGACTTCTTCTTTCCAAAAGACTTTCTCTTGGAAGAAGTCCATTCTATAGCAAGCACTGAGCCTTTAGAACCTTTCATGGAAAGCTCAGCAGTAATCAATATGTTCATAAGTTCGGCCAGAAAATTTTGAAGTTTATGCATATGGTAGTTCATGATGAACTATCCATATGCATCAGTAAAAGATTGCAGAATTATATCATTCTGCAGATCTAGCTCCAACTTCACTTCGAGCTTCTCAAGCTCTTCCAAGATCTTGATCATCATCAGATAATGATCTTATATTGACTGCCCATCACGCATTTTAGTCTTGAATAGTCATTTAGTGACCTGATACTTGGCTGCACGACTCTGTTCACCAAACATCTCTTGTAGGTGAGCCAACATTTCGCAGGCAGTCTTGATATCTTCATGTTGGCGCTGAAGCTCATCAGACATCGAGCCCAACATATAGTATCTAGCCTTGTTATCTTTGTCCGTCCACTTATCAAGAGATGCTCTTTGTTCAGCGGATGGATGAGCTGGTAAGGTGGGAGGGTCTTGGTCCAATACATGAGTTAACTTCTTAAAATCCAAAATAATTTTGAAGTTTAGGAGCCAATCCTTGTAATTGGATCCAATCAGTCTATGGGTGTCTAGGATTCGTGCTAGTGGGTTGGACACAGACATTTTTCTATAAAGAGTCAAAGTTTTTAGTTAGATATTATAATTAGGACTTGACCAATTTATTTAGAGATTTTATTTTAAAATAAATTAGCTTTCACTATTTTCTTAGATCCCTACACTCTCTTTGTAGAGATGCAAAAATCTTCATGATTAATGATTTCTAGTGGATGGTGCAGTCCCACCAACTGACTCATCACCTCACCTAACAGTTATTGGTGATGGGTTAGCCAATGAGTGAACAACTCTTGTTCAATGATTCTCTAATCATGGTGCACCCAAACTTGGTCTCTAATTCATGAATCTCACCATGCCCGAAATATTGATCCACTCCTTAGTTAAGTCAGACCCACCATTTGCACAGATTGGATTTCTAATTGAGTCTCTCACCTGTATCCAAAATATTGAGCCCAATCCATCCTCCAGCCCATAGCATCCAATGCCTAATAGATATGGTTGCATCTTTCCTGATGCAACTGAACCACTGTAACCAGCCGAGAACAATCAACCCTGGGAAGGGCCCACACATCTACAATGGTGGAAGACCTTAGACTTAATCTTTTCTTAGGAAGATTTGATTTAGGTCTCATTAAACTAGACTTGACATAGTCATAACCATTATGACTAACCTAGTGGCATGGGTTAGCTCGGATTATTGACCACCTCAGATCAGAACTGAGTCAACAAATATGGCCAGGTAAGTGAGACCGGTGGAAGGGATATGCCATTAACTCAACAAGAACGCATTCGAGTCGAGTAGCTCCCAATTAAAAATCAGTCGGTCGTATCTGCCAAACTTACCTTAGACACCAAATTGTTGAGTCAGAACCAATCGGGTTAGCCTACAATCCAGACTCTAACCACTGAGCCTAATTAGGTCTTAGCTTGATCGATCACTCATGTGACTCGATCTTGACCCAGACTTAATCCTATTAGGCTGGTCAATTTAAGCACTGTTGATCCCATCTAACCAACTCTTGATTCGGTTTGATCAACCTGCTTAGACCTAATTGAGCTACCCAAGCCCGAACCCAATTTTATGAATATGTCTTAGATCTAAAATTCTCAATTTTAGACCTAATATATATTTCATAATCTTAATTCTTAATTAAGTTTAGGGTTCACAAACAAAATATGTAAAATAAATCCTAGGATTTCAGGATCTAGGGTTTTGCAGAAAATAAGTTCTTGATTTCTGATTAAGGACGAACGTGCAGCACCCCTACACATCATAAGAACATCCCATCGAATAAGAGGAGAGGGCATTTAAATCCTACTTTGTTCTTATGACTGGACGGCTAAGGAGAATGCCTTAATCAAAAATATAAGAGTATAAAACTAGTTAGATCTACATCATATATCTCATATATAAAAATTGATCTAACTATAAACATATTTTGCATACATCTCATGTATCATATCATGCATATTTTCAGATCTAAATTATCTCATAATTATCTAAAAAATTAGATTTAAATTGATCACATCAAAATAAATTCTAATCTTTACAATTATGTTGAACTATTCTACAACTAGTCTAAACATGCATTCATCATATCTCATATGATCCAAAAATTAAATATTTTTATTTTTTATTTTTTAGATCTTATTATAATAATTATAATATTAAAAAAAAGTAAATAAATAGATCTAAAATTATAACTTAATTAAATTAAATTATGTTCATGCAAGACTATTCTTAGAATAATTCTATTTTACAACTAGTCATGCATCTTATAGAACTTAGATCTAAATTATTTAATTTTAATATTTTTAATTTTAGATCTAATCATATCTCATGAGATATCTAAAATCATCTATTTATTAAATTAAAAATAAATTTAAATTAGATCTAAATAATTTATGAGAATCTAGCTCTGATACCAGTTGAAGGAAAAAACTAGTTTCTTCAAGTCAGGTTCGTTCAAATCTGATTAGATCAAGAGAGATATTCAAAAATTTTTCTTTTAAACCTAGATCAGATCTGAGATATTTTAGATTTAATTTTATAAATCTAATAAATAAAAATTAAAAGATAAATTAAATTTGATTTAATTTTGTACCTTATTATTGGGTAATTGGATTACCCTATGATGATCCTGTTGATTGCCTGAGGTTCTGGATCTATCCACGCAAATGCCTGGCCTCTACCGATATCCACTTGGGCTGGATCTAAAGATCTTCTTCTTCTTTATCATCTCTCCAAATATCAGATCTGGATCTAATTTGGAGGACCTTCAAAACTTCTTTTGAAGATCTGGAATCATCTTTTGCAGCCGAGCTTACTTCTTCCTTTCTCGTCACCTTTTTCATGCCTGGATCACACCAAACTGGAGCCCAAATCTCCTTGGGAGAGGAGAGTAGAGAGGGGACCTAAACATGGCATGGAGGAGGGAGAGGGGCAGCCTTGTGGCATGGGGTATGGGTGATCTCTTCTAAAGCTTGGCATAGACAAGGTTTTTATAGACCCTACTGTGCCATGCAGTGCCACATCATCCCAACCAATCACGTCGCTTCATGCAATCAGATCTAAATCTGATTGATGGGATGACATCACTTAATCCAATCAGATAAGAGCTCCCTTAAATTATCCTTAGGTGGTGTATGACTGGTCAAAGCAGAGTTCCTTGGTGCCTCCTAAGTTGATTCCAAGAAGCAACCTGGAGTCCCATCTGTATGGGACTCCAGGCATCCCTATCCTTGGGTGCATGCCTTCCTAGGCATGCACCCCCTCTCCATTTTCTAGCAAGGAGACAAGCCCCTATCTACTCTCCTATGAGTGCATGATACATGGATAGATGTCTAAGTGTCAAAGGTCAATGTTTGACCAAAGTCAAAAGACAAGAATTAGCAGGTGACGAAAAATGGTAGGTGTTGTCTTAAATTTATTCATAAATTAAGACAATTCTTTTCTAACCTAGACAAGCTTCAGTCAGACCAAGTAAAAGTATCTGAGTGAGCACAAACACATTTGGCTCAGTCAAGACAACTTTTAATGATAGTAGAAGCAGAACGTTAGGCTCAATCGTGTGCTAGCATGATTTTCTTGAACCTAATTGAATCTAATTCAAATCAATTGAACTAGATTAGTCCAACTGATGATATCCAGATCCAAAATCATATTTGTGTGACCTAGTTAGGTTTAGTTCTATATGGTAATGGGATATGTCATGATCTCTATCATCATCATCATCAAAATACCTTCTGATGGATCAGAACTCTTCTGATTCATACAACTAGAATGATCGAACATCCAAATCATTCTAATTGCTTCCAAAATGCACTAGTGACACCTAGCAGTATATGGTGGCAACCCATCAGGATTGAAAATGAACCTCTCGGTGTAGGTACCTATGTGATTAAGTTCTTCTATCTTGAGCCCTGATCAGATTAGGGTTAGGGTGAACTCGTCAAACCCTAATTTCTGTCATATGATTTAATCATTCGATTCAAGTTCGATGTGAAAACCTTAATAGAAACTCTTTCTATTATTTCACTCTGCCATGGCCATGGGCTTATGGACTTGATTCTCATGATCATCATAGGGCTGCTTCTCATCTACCAAGGTAGATAGATTCCTTCTTGGTGCAATCCAATTCCTACAATAAACATGCTATAGCCAACATACACCTCAGGATTTCGAATGGCTAAGAGATCGAGTCATGGTGTAGTCAAACTGTAACACCCTCAAGGTGAACTACTGATGCATCTCAGGTCAAAGAACCAGACACACCACTGTAGCTTTGAGTCAGTCATCGATGAGAAGATGGACTTTCTTATGACTGCTCGAGGTGGTCACGCTCAGTAACCTCGTTCTCTTATGAGTACCTGTACTTTTACTCTGGTGTCTCTACACTGTAGACTCAAGACTCATCTACTATAAAGAAGTGATTGTACACCAATCTTCTGGATCAATCACCATCCTCATGATGATACTACGATCGGGAGCATTTTTATGCGTTAATAATGAAAATTCATGTCTTAAATTTTCAACTCTTGAAAATAATAATTATCATTACCATTAACACAATGGATATATCACAGACACTAAATACATATTTATGATAGAAAATAACCTATTTTATTATTTATAGTCAAAATTATAATTTTACCCCTAGAAGTATATTACAAGTGTCAGCCAATTTTGGCTTCTAGGGCACATATATCTAACAAGCCATCCAGTCATAAGAACAAAGTAGGGTTTAAAGGCCCTCTCCTCCCATTCGATAGGATGTTCTTATAGCATGTAGGGGTGCTGTGTGTTCATCCTTAATCAGAAGTTAGAACTTATTTTTTCATAAAACACTAGATCCTGAAACTCTAGTATTTTGATACATGTTTTGTTCATGAAATCAAACTTAATTAAGAATTAAGATTATGAAACTAATTAGATCTAAAATTAAGAATTTTTATATCTAAGGCATTTTCATAAAATTGGGTTTGGGCTTGAGTAGCTCAATTAGGTCTAGCGATTGATCAAACTGAATCAAGAGTTCATTAGGTGGGATCACGAGTGCTTAAATAGACCAACCCAATAGGATTATGTCTAGGTCAAGGTCAATTCACATGTGTGATTGATCAAGTCAAGACCTAATTAGGCTCAGTGGTTAGAGTCTTGATTGTAAGCTAACCTGATTGGTTCTGGTTCGATAATTTGGTGTGTAAGGTAAGTTTGGTAGATTCGATCGACCAATTTTTAATTAGGAGCTAGTCGACTTCAATGCATTCTTATTGAGTTAATGGCATATCCCTTTCATCGGTCTCACTTACCTAGCTATTTATGTTGATCCAGTTCTAATTTGAGGTGGCTAACAATTTAAGCTAATCCATGCCAATAGGTTTGTCATAATTATTATGACTAAGTAAAGTATAAGAGACCTAAATTAAATCTTTCTAAGAAAAGATTAAGTCATAGGTCTTCCACCATTGTAGATGTGCAGGCTTTTCCCAGGTTGATTGTGTTCAGCTAGTTACAGTGGCTCAATTGCACTGGGGAGACACGACCACATCTATTAGGCATTGGATGCTATGGATTGGAGGATGGGTTGGGCTCAATATTCTGGATATGATGAGGGACCCAATCACGAATTTAAGTTATGCAAATGATGGGTCTAACTTAACTAAGAAGTGGATCAATATTCCTGACATGGTGAGATTCATGAATTAGAGATCAGGTTTGAGTACACCATGATTAGAAAATCAATGGACAAGAGTTGTCCACTCATCGATTGATCCATCACCAATAACTATTAGGTGAGATGGTGAGCCATCGGTGGGATCGCACCACATCCACTAGAAATCAATGATTGTGGAGATTTTTGCATCTCTACCCAGAAAGTGTAGGGATCTGAGAAAATAGTGGAAGCCTAATTTGTTTAAAAATGAAACTCCTAAATAAATTGGTTAAGTTTAATTACAAAATCTAACTAGAAACTTTGACTCTCTGCAGAAAAATATCTACATCAAATCCACTAGCCCTATACTAGACATCCATAGACTGACCGAACCCAACTACGTGGATTGGCTTCGAAACTTCAAAATTATTTTGGATTCTGAGAAGTTGACTAATGTATTGAAATAGAATTCTTTTACTTTACTAGTCCATCCATCCACTGATCAAAGAACAACTTTGGAGAAGTGGATGGATGATGATAACAAAGCCAGGTATTATATGTTGGGCTCGGTGTCTGATGAGCGCCAGCGCCAACATGAAGACATTAAGACTAGTCGCCAAATGTTAGCTCACCTGCAAGAGTTGTTTGGTGAATAAGGTCGCATAGCCAAATATCAACACTACTACAAAAATGGCTTATGGCAGTGCTTACTATGGCAACGGTTTTCGAAACCGTTGTCATAGCTCCTACGGAAGGGGTTTTCGTTAACCGCTGCTATAGATCGGTCCTATGGCAGTGATTTTTATAACTGTTGCTATAGGTTCGACATATAGCAGTGGTTACAAAAAATTGCTACCGTCGGTCGGACCTATAGTAGTTGTTATAAAAAATCACTACCATAGGTCAACCTATAGCAGCAGTTTATTGTAACCACTGCAACAAGTCAGATCTATAGCAGTGGTTAGTAGGAACCGCTACTATAATCTGATTTATGACAGCGATTAATTGTAACCACTACCATATATATATATTTTTTAAATATTATATAATTTTAAAATTTAATATCCATCTTCACCATTCATTATCTAAATAATTATTATTAGAATATCATCACAAAAGGTCACTTCGATCCGATGGCCCTAGCTTCGTCGATCAAAAAAATTTGATTTTAATGACCACGAACAACGATGCGATGATCTGATAGATGGAGACCTCCGATGGATCCAAAATCCTATAATAATGATCTTGATGATATTTGTAGCATACTTTTAAAGTTTCACTTCAATCGGATATCGTTATCTTGGTCAATTTAGTATAGGTTAGTTTCGACCGTTAAATGATAAATGAGTGATCAAAGGATCAAACGGTGTCCAATTATGAGATAATTTTTTTTATAAATGATCTTGGCTATTACTTTAATCATTTTTTATGGTGGTGATTATAAAATTCAACTCGTGAGATGAAAAATGATCTAAAATTATATATCTTCTGATAACCATTCTAAAACTTTACTAGTTGTTATGCTCGTGCTTTTGCAATATCTGCTTAACATGAATAGTTTATACGAAAATGATTTAAATTTTACTATCATCATCATATAAAATATTTAAAATTATAATAAAGATCATTTAACTAAAAAATTATCTCATAATCGAACGCCATTTAATCCTTTGATCGCTTATTTCTAATTTAACGACTGAAATCATTCCATACTAAATTGACTATAATAATGATATCTGATTGAAGTGAAACTTTGATAGTATACTACAAACATCATCAAAATCATCATTGCAGATTTTTGGATCCATCGAAGGTCTTCATCTATTAGATCATTGCATCATCATTCGTGATCGTCGAAATTAATTTTTTCTAATCAATGAAGCTAGGGCCATTGGAATGAGGCAACTTTTTGTGATGACACTCTAATGATAATTATTTAGATAATGAATGATAAAGATAGACATAAAATTTTAAAATTATATAATATTTTAAAAAAATAAGAAAAAAATTATTTTTTACTTATGACAGTAGTTATCAAAAATCGTTGCTATAGATCTACAGCAGCGGTTATAGAACTGCTGCCGTAGATCTATGGCAGCAATTTTGGATAACTACTACAGTAGATTTATGGTTGCAGTTCGATAACCACTACCGTAGATCTATGGCAGCGGTTCGATAACCGCTGTCGTAGATTAGGTTAAAAATCTCCAAATTTTTCCTTTCCTCCCATGCACGCTCGATCTCTCTCGCTCTCTCTACCCTTCTTCATCGTCGGTGGGGCTCCTCCCCCCGACCGACGTCGCCCCTCTCCCCCGGCATCGGCTGGCGTCGCCCCTCATCGCCCCTCCCCTCCCGATCGGCATTGCCCCTCCTTTCCCCTCGACCGACGCCGCCCCTCCTTCCCCCTCCCTCTTCGACCCCCTATCCTCGATCGCCCCTCCCCGCCACCCGCCACCCCACCCCCACCCGACCCCCCATCCCTCCATCCGACCCTCCCTCGGCCCCCAGCGAAACCCCCCTCCGATGATCCCCCATCTGAGCCTCCCTTAGTCCCCAACGAACCCCCCTCCGACGAACCCCCATCCGATCCTCCCTCAGCCCCTTGTGAAACCCCCGCTCCGACGAACTCCTATCCACCCTCAATCCTCCACTGGCCTTTCGTGAAACCCTCCTCCACACTCTATCCTCCTCCGGCCCCGGTGCGAAACCAAACTCCCCCTTTCGGCGAGACCCCCTCCACCCTCCTTTGGCCCCGCAAAACCCCACCCCCCACCACCACCGCCATTCTGACCCTCCCCAGGCTGAGTGCAAAGCCTCCTTCGGCCTCCTCGTCACTGTGCCCTCCCTCCCCCTGGCCCCCCATCCCTAGCCGCTCCTGCTCTCTCTTTCTTTTCTTTTTTTCTCTCTTCTCTATCTCACTATCTTGCTTTTATTTCATAGGTTACCTCTAGTGCCATCGTCCTCCTTTAGCATCATCATCAGCGACCCTCGAAACTTTTGGTGCGACCCACTCTCTATAGCCGCAGGTATAATTTTTTTTTTAATTTTATAGTATTATTTATTAATCATATATATTTATAATAATTTATAAAATATTTATAATAAATATTATAAATATTTATTATAAATATTATAATTATCTGCATGTCGTAGTTTTTGGGCCGTGCCGTGGCAGTAGCCTTGAGCCATGCCATGTCGGCGGCTGTGGACTAGATCTATCAATAGGTTGGGTTCGGATCGAAACCTAGATATTCAGATTCAGACCCAATTTTAATTACTGGTACCAAATCCAAACCCAAATACTCGATGAATCTGTACATGAGAGAGGAAGGGAGGGATCCGACCTCGCCGCCATCATTGGGAGGGAGGGGTCCGGCCTTGCTGCCATCATTGGGAGGAAGATCAAGAGAGGGAGAGTGGGAGATCGAGAGAGCGAGAGAGGGAGGGGGTCCGACCTCGCTGGCATCACTGGGAGGGATGGGGTCTGACCTTGTCGATGAGGGAGATCGAGAGAGTGAGAGAGGGAGGGATGGGGTCCGGCCTTGCCGACAAGGGAGATCGAGAGAGGAAGAGAGGAAGATCGAGAGATGGAAAAGTAGGGAGGGAGGGGTTTGGCCTCGCCGTCGTCATCAGTGAGAGAGATTGAGAGAGGGAGAGAGGGAGTGATCGAGGGGATGGCACACAGTCGAGCCAGCTCGGATACGCAGCCGAGCCGGCTCGGGTCATGATCGAGCCGACTGGGGGAGGACCCTAGCCAGATGTCTCAGGCATGGAGCCGGCTGTCTCAGGCACGGAGCCAGCTGTCTCAGGCACGGAGCCGGCTCGACTTTCAAGTGAATAGAATTTGATATGTCATGATGTTATATTGATTAATGTTCATTAACGTTGCAGGTTACGATGGCATCGAAATGCCATCTAGCTTTCATCCCTGCCCCTCGGTGGGTTATGCATAGTTTAGCATCCGAGGAGCAATCAAAGCATATTTTATCCACCTCGGCATCAGTTGCTTAGGGACTTCCACTATCGGCATCTATTCCATCGGCGACATCTACTCCACCAGCAGCTGAGCCTCTACCATTGCCCATATCTGAGACATATGCTACTACGTAGGCATCTGAGTGTATGTTTTTATTATATTAGCACAACTTTATTTTTTATATAGTATTTGTATACTTATATATTTGCATAATGTATTTGCATTGCAGGTGCATCTTTCAGCCAGACATTTCATGATCCCACACGTATGACACACGTGTGGAACCACCAACATCAGGTGATGGTCTATTACGATGCGGAGGGAAGGTCGGTAGGGGAGACCATGTAGAAAATGCATTCCTTTTTTAGAGTGCTTGTGAGGCAGTCGGACATCATTTTCGCAGAGCCCAAAGACTGGCATTTGATGGATGTTGCCGTCAGGGACTGGGTATGGAAGGAGATATGGGTAAGTACATACATCTTAGTTATATTTATGTATTTTATATGTTTACACTATATATGTTTGATTAGAATAATTTTGTAACTAATTTTTGATAAATTTGTGCAGAGGAGGCATGACTTCTCCGATCATGAGAGGGCTCAAGATGCCCGACTAAAGAAGATCGAGAAGTTGTACCAGGGTTATAAGGTCAAGCTCCATAAAGGATGGCTCGAGCACCGATGAGACACTCTAGAGGAGCTTGTTCCTTGGATATAGGATTGTCCTCCGAGTCAGTGGGAGAAGATGGTTAGACACTGGAGGATCTAGGAGTTTGAGGTAAAATTCCTAACTTTTAAAATTTTTAATATACTTAAAGTTTTATTTAAATATTTATTATTTATTTAAATACTTGTTAGACTACCTTCCATCAAAATCAAGAGAACCATGTAACCCAGGAGTATACGCACACTCTAGACTGCGAGTCTATGGCCAGTCGTGTGCATAGAGAGGTAACTAATTCTAAATCTTACTAGATAGATTAAATTAATATTTTTTATCATCTTTTTAATAAATTTATTCTTTGTTATAGCTGATGAGAGATAGAGTGATGCCCAGCCATAGCGAGATCTTTTGATCCAACCGTACGGACAAGATGGGCAGGTCGATGAACGCCACAATCGGACGTATTTTTGTAAGTATTAAATATATTAGTATATACGATTAGTATTATAGCATTTCTTATAAAATTTTATTTTAATTTATAATTATAATATTAGTTAGATGCGCTCGTGAGCGAGGGCCCGAAGGTATATCCGGGCCCCATGACCATCTATCTTAGGTCTTGGGGCTTCAGCACTCTAGGAGGATCCGATGCAAGTCCGGACACACGCCGATGAGCTACTAGTCCGAGGTGAGCATCTCCTCACAAAATTTTGGTGTCATCAGTTGGGAGGAGCTTGAGGAGGCATTGGCATGGGCAGATCATGCTACGACGCGGGCAGATCGGGCTGAGGAGCGTGCATCTCATCTAGAGGGCATCGTGAGAGACATGATGTCAACACTCAGCATGCATTTTGGAGTCACGGGCTTCGAGGATATGTTGGCCAACATTTTAGCTCCCACTTTGGCTCCAGCTCCAGATCAAGCTCTAGGTCCAGCTCAAGCTCCAGCTCTAGCTCCAACTTCCGACGACGATGACGACGACGATGTAGATTTAGAAGACTTTTGATGTATTTTATTTTTTAAAAAAAATTATAACAAATTTTATTTGATAATAAATTTTAGCATTTTAGAATAATTTTTATATTTATTATATTTTCTTATGCTATATATCTATATTTATTAGGTAAAATATATAAAAAATAAAAATTTTATTTTTTTAATTACTCAAGATCTATGGCAGCGATTTTATAACCGCTACCATATCCGTGCCGACCGTTGCCATAGGTCCCTGGTGCAAATGGTGCCAACTGCTGCATTAGATCTATGACAGTGGTTAAGAAATCACTGCTATAGATTACCTATGGCAGTGGTTATGTAAATGCTGCTATAGATAACCTATGGCAGTGGTTACATAACCGCTGCTACAAGTCAATCTATTGCAGCGGTTTATAAACTACTGTAATAGGCTATCAATGGCAATGGTTCTAACAACCGCTGCAACAATCGCTAACATAGAGCTACGGCGATGGCCGTAGTAGTAGCGGTTAGAAAATCGCTGCCATAGCTTATAGCAACGATTTTTTATTTTGTAGTAGTGCAAGTCACTAGAAGACTTTTTAAGGCTCAAATGCATGATAGGCAGTCAGTCCAAGATCATTGTCTGATGATGATCAAGAACTTAAAAGAGCTTGAGAAGCTTGGTGTCAAGTTAGGTCAGGATTTGTAGATTGATATTATTCTGCAGTCCTTGACTGATGCGTATGGGTGGTTCATCATGAACTACCATATGCATAAACTTTCGAATATCTTGACTGAACTTATGAATATGCTGGTTACTGTTGAACTTTCTATAAAAGGTTCTAAAGGCTCAGTCTTGCTGTAGAGTGAACTTCTTCCAAGAGAAAATCTTTTGAAAAGAAGAAGAAGACCGTGAAAATGTAGAAGATGGAAGGTGGAAAGAAGAAGAAGGCAGAGCTGAAGAAGAAGACTACTAACAAAAAAAAATATTTTCATTGCAATAATGATAGCCATTGAAAGTGGAACTATCCTTTGTACCTGACCAGCCTGAAGAACAAGGAGGCAGGTCTTTCTGGAGGTATGCTCATTATAGAATCTAATCTTATGATTTTTTTTGCATCCAGTTGGATGCTTGACTCTGGTTCTAGTGCTCATTTATGCACTTCCATGCAGGATCTTGAGGAGAGCAGGAGGCTGAGGGATGGTGAGATGATCCTACACATCGAAAATAGAGCAAGAGTTGCTACTATGGTCATGAAAATCTATCCTCTTCGATTACCATCAAGATTAGATTTAGTTCTTAGAGACTATTTTTATGTGCCTGTAGCAAGCAGAAATTTGATTTCTATTTCATGTTTAGCATAGGAAGACTATGTAATTAGTTTTCTTAAGGACCATTGTAATATTCTTTATGAAAGAAATAAAATTATAAGTGGTTTCCTTATAAATGGTCTCTATCAATTACATATTGATATTTTTATTTTCAATATCGAGCAAAACGTGAATGCCATAGGAACAAAGCGACCTAGGGATAGTCTAAATGATAGATATCTGTAGCACCTTAGGCTAGGTCATATAGCGGAAGACAGGGTTAACAAATTTAAAAAATTTGGGCTATTGAGTCTGTTGACTTTCAAGTCATATCCGATTTGTAAGTCATGTCATCATGGCAAAATGACCAAGCTTCCTTTTGCAGGACATGGAGAAAGGGCTACAGACCTACTTGCCCTAGTATATACTGATGCATGCGGCCCATTTGATGTGTCAGCTAGAGGCAACTATGTCTACTTCATCATCTTTATCGATGATTTATCTCGATACGGGTATGTATGCTTAATACGACACAAGTCTAAAATCTTTGAAAAGTTCGAGCAATTCAGACTTGAAGTAGAAAAATAAATAAAAAGTCCATTAAGATTCTTTGATCAAATCAAGGAGGTGAATATCTTAGTCAAAAATTCCTAGACTATCTTAAGGAACATGGCATAGTCTCTCAATAGACTCCACCTGGAATGCTTCAACTCAATGGGGTTTCAGAATGGAGAAATCAGACCTTATTAGATATGGTCCAATCCATGATGAGCTTCATGAACCTTTCTGAGTTTCTTCGGGGACATAGTCTAATGACCGCTGTATATCTACTGAATATGATTTTTTCTAAAATCGTTCCTACCACACCATATGAAATATGGCATGGTAAGAAACCAAGTTTGAGTCATCTCAGAATTTGGGATTGTTCGGCTCATATCAAAAAATAATAGGCAGACAAGTTAGAGTATAGGTCGTTTAGAGATCAGTTCATAGGATATCCTAAAGAGTCATTAGGATATTATTTCTACATTCCAGAAGACCATAATATGAATGTGAGTTGACACACCATCTTTCTTGAAAAATAGTTTATTCAAGATGGTGGCATTGGAAGAAAAATTAGGCTCAACGAGGAAGTCTCCCAAAAGCAATGAGCTAAGGATATTATGGAACCCAATCAAATTAAGCTAGTCCAATAATTACCTCCTCCACCTCGTAGATCAGATAGGATTTCTTATCCTCCTGAAAGATACTTAGGTACTATTTCAGAGGATGTAGAGAAAATATTCTTCACAAAAAATGAGGTTCATGGTGATGATCCCAAAACCTATGATGAGGCAATATCAGATATCGACTCCGAGAAATTGTTAGAGATAATGAAATCAAAGATTGACTCAATGCACTCAAACCAAGTTTGGACCTGAAGGAAAATCCTGATTTCCCGATCCAGGTTCGTCCAGATCTGATTAGATCAAGAGATATATTTCAAAAATTTTCTCTTGATCTCAATCAGATCTTGATATATTTCAGATCTGATTCTTATTATTTTAATAAATAAAATAAAATAAGATAAATTAAATCAAATTCAATTTACCTGATTTGGGCAATCCTATTATCCTGTAGATGATCCTGATTGCAGCGGAAGGTTCTGAATCTAGACCACGCAAGCGCCTAGCCTCTATCGGTATCCACTCGGGTTGGATCTGGAGATCCTCTTCTTCTCTATCACACCTCCAAAAATTCAGATCTGGATCTGATCTGGAGGATCTTCAAAACTCTTTTGAAGATCTGCAGTCGTCCTTTTGCAGCAGCGCAGCCTTCTTGCTTTTGATCGCCTTTCTCTTGATCTGGAATCGCACCAACCTAAAGTCCAAAACACTTTTGGACGTGGAGAGGCAAGGGGAGAAGAGACTATGGCATGGAGGAAGGAGGGGAGAGGCAGCCTTGGGGTGTCTAATTAGCATTAGAATTAGGGTTGGGCGCAGGGTCTTATTTATAGACCTCTTGTGATCCAACTCCTCTTCCTCCTCAACCAATCACAACCCTTTGTGAAATCAGATCTAAATCTGATTGGTTGGAATAGAGACCCCTGGATTCCTCCTTAGAGGGTGCCTAAGACCAGTCAAAGTTGGATTCTTAGTAGAACTCTAATTGGAATCCAAAAAGGGAGGTGGAGTCCCTTGTCCAACAAGGACTCCTAGGCGCCTCCTACTTGGGCTCACGCCACCCTTGGCGTGCGCCCTTCTCCTTGCCAGGTTCTGGCAGGGGGACAGGCCCCCACCAGCTCTCCAATAGGTGCATGACATGTGGTCAAAAGTCAAAGGTCAATGGTCAACATTTGACCAGTCAAAGGTAGACTTTTGACCAAAGTCAAAGAACAAGAAATGGCAGGTGACCAAAAATGGCAGGTAATGTCTTACAAAATAAGACAACCTTTTCTGACTTGGACAACCTCCAGTCAGACCATATGAAGGCCTCTGATTGAGCACAAACTCCTTTGGCTCAGTCAGGACAACTTATTTATGATAGTAAAAGAAGAACGTTAGGTTCAATCGAGTGCTAGCACGATTTTCCTTGAACCTAATTGAATCTCATTCAGATCAATTGAACTAGATCAGTTCAATTGATGATCACCAGATTCAAACCCTTGTTTGTGTGACCCAGTTAGGTTCAGTTCTGTATGGTAATGGGATATGTCATGATCTCTATCATCGACATCATCGAAACTCCTTTCGATGGATCAGAACTCTTCTGATTCGAACAGCTAGAATGATCGATCATCTAAATCATTCTAATTGCTCCCAAAATCCACCAGTGACACCTAGCAGTATATGGTGGCAACCCATCAGAGCTGAATGCGAACCTCTTGGTGCAGCTACCTGTGTGATTAAGTTCTTCTATCTTGAGCCCCGATCAGATTAGGGTTAAGGTGAACTCGTCAAACCCTAGTCTCTGTCATATGATGTAATCATTCGATTCGAGTCCAATGTGAAAATCTAAATAGAAACTCTTTCTATTATTTCACTCTGCCATGGCCATGGGCTTCTGGACTTGATTCTCATGATCATCATAGGGCTGCTCCTCTACCACCGAGGTAGATAGATTCCATCTTGATGCAATCCAGTTCCTACAATGAACATGCTATAGCCAACATACACCTCAGGGTTCCATATGGCTAGGAGACCGAGTAATGGTGTAGTCAAACTATAACACCCTCAAGGTGAACTGCCGATGCATCTCAGGTCAAAGAACCAGACACACTACTGCAGCATCGAGTCAGTCATTGACGAGAAGGTAGACTTCCTAATGACTACTCGAGGTGGTCACGCTCAGTGCCCTCGTTCTCTAACGAGTACCTGTACTCTCGCTCCGGTGTCTCCACACCGTAGACTCAAGACTCATCTACTAAAGAGAAGCGATTCGTACACCAACCTTCCGGATCAATCACCATCCTCGTGATGATCCTATGGTCGGGAGCATTTTATGAGTTAATAATGATTATTCATGTCTTAAATTTTCAACTCTTGAAAATATGAATTATCATTACCATTAACTCAAAGGATGTATCACAGACACTAAATACACATATGTGATAGAAAATAACCCATTTTATTAATTATAGTCAAAATTATAATTTTGCCCCTAGAAGTGTATTACAAGTGTCAGCCAATTCTGGCTTCTAGGGCACATATATCTAACAATCTCCCACTTGTCCTAAAGCCAATTGGCTACAAGTCTAAGTCCCATCTTCTCAAGGTGGGCTTCGATCTTCTGCTGGCCCAACGGCTTTGTAAGTGGGTCTGCCACATTATCTGTGGAGTTGACTCTCTTGACCTCAACGTAACCTTTCTCAAGGTAATCGCGGATGAGGATGATATCGCCGCTCAATGTGCTTGGACTTTCTGGTGAGACCTCGGCTCCTTAGCAAGGGCTATGGCGCCATTGTTGTCGCAGTAAAGAGGAATGGCATCTGATGGCATTACTCCAATTTCTGCAGCAAACTTCTTGTACCAGAATGCTTCCTTTGCAGCCTCTGATGCAGCTATATATTCTGCTTCCATGGTGGAATCTGCTATCACAGTTTGCTTGGAACTCTTCCAGCTGACAGCTCCACCATTGCACACAAACAGACTTCCAGATGTCGACTTTCGATCATCTATATCGGACATGAAGTCCGAGTCTGTGTATCCCTGGAACTTGGAGTTCTCCGTTACCAAAGACCAACATCATATCCTTAGTTCTTCTCAAGTACTTAAGGATACATTTCACAGAAGTCCAGTGTTCTTCACCTGGATTTGACTGATATCTGCTTGTGACACTCACAGCATGGGCTATATCAGGTCGTGTACATAGCATGGCATACATGAGGCTCCCTATTGCAGAAGCATAAGGGATCTTGCTCATGCGTTCTATTTCCTCAGGTGTGCTGGGGCACATCTTCTTGGAAAGATGAATACCATGTCTGAAGGGTATTAATCCCCTCTTAGAGTTTTCCATACTAAACCTCTTTAGTACTTTCCTCTATGTACATCTTCTGTGAAAGTCCTAGCATCCTATTCGGTCTATCCCTATAGACCTTAATTCCTAGAATAAAGGATGCTTCACCTAGGTCTTTCATGGAGAATTCCTTGGACAACCACATCTTGACTGATGTCAACATGGGAATATCATTCCCAATAAGGAGGATGTCATCCACGTACAATACGAGGAAGACAACAGCGCTCCCACTGACCCTTTTTGAAAACACATGGTTCCTCTTCATTTTTGATGAAACCAAACTTTTTGATCACATCATTGAAACGAGTGTTCCAGCTCCGAGATGCTTGCTTAAGTCCATATATGGACCTTTGCAGCTTGCAAACCTTGTGATCAGTATCACTGGATGTGAAACCTAGCGGCTGTTCCATATAGATATCTTCCTCAAGATATCCATTTAAGGAATGCCATTTTCACGTCCATTTGCCATATTTCATAATCGAAATAGGCTGCAACGGCAAGCAATGTGCGGATGGATTTTAGCATAGCCTACTGGGGAAAAGGTATCCTGATAGTCAATGCCTTCGCGTTGACTATAACCTTTTGCCACTAGTCTAGCCTTGAATGTCTCCACATTCCCATCTGCACCAATCTTTCTCTTGAAGATCCATTTACACCCAATAGGTACTATACCTTCTGGTGGATCTACCAAGGTCCAGACTTGGTTTGAGTGCATCGAGTCAATTTCTGACTTCATTGCCTCAAGCCATTTCTCGGAGTCGATATCTGATATCGCCTCGTTGTAGGTTTTGGGATCATCACCATGAGCACCATTACCTACGAGGAACATTTTCCTCTACTTCCTCTGAAATAATACCTAAGTATCTTTCAGGGGGATGGGAAAACTCTTTCCGATCTACGAGGTGGAGGAGGTAGTGTTCTTATTGGCTCAACCTGATTTGGTTCCAACTTGGTCCTTAGCTCGTTTCTGCTTGTGAGACTTTCTCATCAAGCTTAATCTGCTTTCCAATGCCGCTATCTTGAATAAACTATTTTTCAAGAAAGATGGCATGTCGACTCACAATCACATTGTGGTCTTCTGGAATGTAGAAATAGTATCCTAATGACTCTTTAGGATATCCTATGAATCGAGCTCTAAAGGACCTAAACTCTAACTTGTCCGCTTGTTGTCTTTTGACATGAGCCGGACAACCCCAAATTCTGAGATGACTCAGACTTGGTTTCTTACCGTGCCATATCTCATACGGTGTGGTAGGAACGGTTTTAGAGGGAACCCTATTCAGTAAGATAGATTGAAGTTAATAATGAATGTCCCCAAAGAAAATCAGGGAGGTCTGTGAAGCTCATCATGGATCGAACCATATCCAATAGAGTCCGATTTCTCCATTCTGAAACCCCGTTGAGTTGAGGTGTTCCTGGTGGAGTCCATTGAGAGACTATGCCATTTTCCTTAAGATAGTCTAGGAATTCCCGGCTAAGGTATTCACCTCCTCGATCTGATCGAAGAACCTTAATGGGTTTTCCAGTTTATTTTTCTACTTCATGTCTGAATTCTTTGAACTTTTCAAAAGCTTCAGACTTGTGTCTCATAAGATACACATACCCATACCTAGACAGATCATCGGTAAAGGTAATGAAGTAGACAAAATTGCCTCTAGCCGGCACATCAAATGGGCCGCACACATCAGTATGTACTAGGGCAAGGAGATCTGTGGCCCTCTCCCCATGTCCAACAAAAGGGAGTTTAGTCATTTTGCCTTGAAGACAAGATTCACAAGTTGGATATGACTCAAAAGTCAATGGACTCAATAGCCCATTTTTCTCCAATTTGTTGATCCTATCTTCTGCTATATGACCTAATCTCAGGTGCCATAGATATCTATCGTTTGGACTATCCCTAGGTCGTTTGGCATTCACGTTTTGCTCGATAGTTAAAATAGGTACATCAATATGTGCAACTGATAAAGACCATTAATAAGGAAACCATTTGCAATTTTATTTCTTTCATAAAGAATGTTACAATGGTCCTTAAAGAAGGTGATCACATAACCTTCTTGTGCTAAGCATGAAACAGAAATCAAATTCCTGCTAGCTGCAGGCACATAATAACAGTCTTTTAAAACTAAGTCTAAACCAGATGGTAATCGAAGAGGGTATGTTCCCACGGCTACTGCAGCAACTCTTGCTCCATTACCGATGCGTAGGATCATGTCTCCATCCCTCAGCCTCCTGCTATCCTCAAGACCCTGCATAGAAGTGCACAGATGAGCACTAGAACCAGAGTCAAGCACCCAACTGGATGCAGAAGAAACCGTAAGGTTAGACTCAATAACGAGCATACCTCCAGAAGGACCTTCCTTCTTGTTCTTCAGGGTGGCCAGGTAAGTAGGGCAGTTCCGCTTCCAATGGCCGTCGCTGTTGCAATGGAAACACTTTCCTTTGCCATCGACCTTTCTTCTTCGGTTCTGCCTTCTTCTTCTTTGATCCTTCCACCTTTTGCTTTTTCACAGACTTCTTTTTCTTTCCATAAGACTTTCTTTTGGAAGAAGTCCGTTCCATAGCAAGAACTGAGCCTTTAGAACCTTTCATAGAAAGCTCAGCGGTAACCAGCATATTCATTAACTCGGCCAAGGAATTTTGAAGTTTATGCATGTGGTAATTCATGATGAATTGCCCATATGCATCAGTCAAGGATTGCAGAATAATATCGTTCTGCAAGTCCAAGTCCAACTTCACACCGAGCTTCTCAAGCTCTTCCATGTCCTTGATCATTGTCAGACAGTGATCTTGGACTGACTGCCCATCACGCATCTTAGCCTTAAAAAGTCATTTCGTGACTTGATATTTGGCTGCGCGACTCTGTTCACCAAACATCTCCTGCAGGTGAGCCAACATTTGGCGAGCAGTCCCGATATCTTCATGTTGGCGCTGGCGCTCATCAGACATCGAGCCCAACATGTAGTATCTGGCCTTATTGTCTTCGTCAATCCATTTTTCCAGAGACGCTCTCTGTTCAGTGGATGGACGAGCTGGTAAGGTGGGAGGGTCCTGGTCCAAAACATGTGTTAACTTCTCTGAACCCAAAACAATTTTGTAGTTCCTGAGCCAATCTTTATAATTGGGTCCAGTCAGTCTATGTGTGTCTAGGATACGTGCCAATGGGTTGGACGCAGACATTTTCCTGTAGAGAGTCAAAGATTCTAGTTAGATACTGTAATTTTGACTTGACCAATTTGTTTAGGGATTTTATTTTTAAACAAATTAGCTCCCACTATTTTCTCGGATCCCTACACTCCCTCTGTAGAGATGCGAAAATCTCCACGATTAATGATTTCTAGTGGGTGGTGCGGTCTCACCAACTGACTCATCACCTCACCTAACAGTTATTGGTGATGGGTTAGCCAATGAGTGAACAACTCTTGTTCAATGATTCTCTAATCATGGTGCACCCAAACTTGGTCTCTAATTCATGAATCTCACCGTATCCGGAATATTGATCCACTCCTTAGTTAAGTCAGACCCACCATTTGCATAGACTGGGTTCCTAATTGGGTCTCTCACCGTATCCGGAATATTGAGCCCAACTCATCCTCCAGCCCATAGCATCCAATGCCTAATAGACATGGTTGCATCTTCCCGGTGCAACTGAGCCACTGTATCCAGCCGAGAACAATCAACCCCGGGAAGGGCCCGCACATCTACAATGGTGGAAGACCTCAGACTTAATCTTTTCTTAGGGAGAATTGATTCAGGTCTCATTAAACTAGACTTGGCTTAGTCATAACAATTATGACTAACCTAGTGGCATGGGTTCAGCTCGGATTATTGACCACCTCAGATCAGAACTGTGTCAACAGATATGGCCAGGTAAGTGAGACCGGTGGAAGGAATATGCCATTAACTCGTACAAGAACGCATTCAGGTCGAGTAGCTTCCAATTAAAAACCAGTCGGTCGTCTGTGCCAAACTTACCTTAGACACCAAATTGTTGAGTCAGAACCAATTGGGTTAGCCTACAATCCAGACTCTAACCTCTGAGCCTAATTAGGTCT
>QRFJ01005064.1:0-32697 GCA_006176705.1 Cocos nucifera | reverse complement strand
TATGTACATCTTCTGTGAAAGTCCTAGCATCCTATTCGGTCTATCCCTATAGACCTTAATTCCTAGAATAAAGGATGCTTCACCTAGGTCTTTCATGGAGAATTCCTTGGACAACCACATCTTGACTGATGTCAACATGGGAATATCATTCCCAATAAGGAGGATGTCATCCACGTACAATACGAGGAAGACAACAGCGCTCCCACTGACCCTTTTGAAAACACATGGTTCCTCTTCATTTTTGATGAAACCAAACTTTTTGATCACATCATTGAAACGAGTGTTCCAGCTCCGAGATGCTTGCTTAAGTCCATATATGGACCTTTGCAGCTTGCAAACCTTGTGATCAGTATCACTGGATGTGAAACCTAGCGGCTGTTCCATATAGATATCTTCCTCAAGATATCCATTTAGGAATGCCGTTTTCACGTCCATTTGCCATATTTCATAATCGAAATAGGCTGCAACAGCAAGCAATGTGCGGATGGATTTTAGCATAGCTACCGGGGAAAAGGTATCCTGATAGTCAATGCCTTCACGTTGACTATAACCTTTTGCCACCAGTCTAGCCTTGAATGTCTCCACATTCCCATCTGCACCAATCTTTCTCTTGAAGATCCATTTACACCCAATAGGTACTATACCTTCTGGTGGATCTACCAAGGTCCAGACTTGGTTTGAGTGCATCGAGTCAATTCTCTGACTTCATTGCCTCAAGCCATTTCTCGGAGTCGATATCTGATATCGCCTCGTTGTAGGTTTTGGGATCATCACCATGAGCACCATTACCTATGAGGAACATTTCCTCTACATCCTCTGAAATAATACCTAAGTATCTTTCAGGGGGACGGGAAACTCTTTCCGATCTACGAGGTGGAGGAGGTAGTGTTCTTATTGGCTCAACCTGATTTGGTTCCACTTGGTCCTTAGCTCGTTCTGCTTGTGAGACTTTCTCATCAAGCTTAATCTGCTTTCCAATGCCACTATCTTGAATAAACTATTTTTCAAGAAATATGGCATGTCGACTCACAATCACATTGTGGTCTTCTGGAATGTAGAAATAGTATCCTAATGACTCTTTAGGATATCCTATGAATCGAGCTCTAAAGGACCTAAACTCTAACTTGTCCGCTTGTTGTCTTTTGACATGAGCCGGACAACCCCAAATTCTGAGATGACTCAGACTTGGTTTCTTACCGTGCCATATCTCATACGGTGTGGTAGGAACGGTTTTAGAGGGAACCCTATTCAGTAAATAGATTGAAGTTAATAATGAATGTCCCCAAAGAAAATCAGGGAGGTCTGTGAAGCTCATCATGGATCGAACCATATCCAATAGAGTCCGATTTCTCCGTTCTGAAACCCCGTTGAGTTGAGGTGTTCCTGGTGGAGTCCATTGAGAGACTATGCCATTTTCCTTAAGATAGTCTAGGAATTCCCGGCTAAGGTATTCACCTCCTCGATCTGATCGAAGAACCTTAATGGGTTTTCCAGTTTGTTTTTCTACTTCATGTCTGAATTCTTTGAACTTTTCAAAAGGCTTCAGACTTGTGTCTCATAAGATACACATACCCATACCTAGACAGATCATCGGTAAAGGTAATGAAGTAGACAAAATTGCCTCTAGCCGGCACATCAAATGGGCCGCACACATCAGTATGTACTAGGGCAAGGAGATCTGTGGCCCTCTCCCCATGTCCAACAAAAGGGAGTTTAGTCATTTTGCCTTGAAGACAAGATTCACAAGTTGGATATGACTCAAAAGTCAATGGACTCAATAGCCCATTTTTCTCCAATTTGTTAATCCTATCTTCTGCTATATGACCTAATCTCAGGTGCCATAGATATCTGTCGTTTGGACTATCCCTAGGTCGTTTGGCATTCACGTTTTGCTCGATAGTTAAAATAGGTACATCAATATGCAACTGATAAAGACCATTAACAAGGAAACCATTTGCAATTTTATTTCTTTCATAAAGAATGTTACAATGGTCCTTAAAGAAGGTGATCACATAACCTTCTTGTGCTAAGCATGAAACAGAAATCAAATTCCTGCTAGCTGCAGGCACATAATAACAGTCTTTTAAAACTAAGTCTAAACCAGATGGTAATCGCAGAGGGTATGTTCCCACGGCTACTGCAGCAACTCTTGCTCCATTACCGATGCGTAGGATCATGTCTCCATCCCTCAGCCTCCTGCTATCCTCAAGACCCTGCATAGAAGTGCACAGATGAGCACTAGAACCAGAGTCAAGCACCCAACTGGATGCAGAAGAAACCGTAAGGTTAGACTCAATAACGAGCATACCTCCAGAAGGACCTTCCTTCTTGTTCTTCAGGGTGGCCAGGTAAGTAGGGCAGTTCCGCTTCCAATGGCCGTCGCTGTTGCAATGGAAACACTTTCCTTTGCCATCGACCTTCTTCTTCGGTTCTGCCTTCTTCTTCTTTGATCCTTCCACCTTTTGCTTTTTCACAGACTTCTTTTTCTTTCCATAAGACTTTCTTTTGGAAGAAGTCCGTTCCATAGCAAGAACTGAGCCTTTAGAACCTTTCATAGAAAGCTCAGCGGTAACCAGCATATTCATCAACTCGGCCAAGGAATTTTGAAGTTTATGCATGTGGTAATTCATGATGAATTGCCCATATGCATCAGTCAAGGATTGCAGAATAATATCGTTCTGCAAGTCCAAGTCCAACTTCACACCGAGCTTCTCAAGCTCTTCCATGTCCTTGATCATTGTCAGACAGTGATCTTGGACTGACTGCCCATCACGCATCTTAGCCTTAAAAAGTCATTTTCGTGACTTGATATTTGGCTGCGCGACTCTGTTCACCAAACATCTCCTGCAGGTGAGCCAACATTTGGCGAGCAGTCCCGATATCTTCATGTTGGCGCTGGAGCTCATCAGACATCGAGCCCAACATGTAGTATCTGGCCTTATTGTCTTCGTCAATCCATTTTTCCAGAGACGCTCTCTGTTCAGTGGATGGACGAGCTGGTAAGGTGGGAGGGTCCTGGTCCAAAACATGTGTTAACTTCTCTGAACCCAAAATAATTTTGTAGTTCCTGAGCCAATCTTTATAATTGGGTCCAGTCAGTCTATGTGTGTCTAGGATACGTGCCAAGTGGGTTGGACGCAGACATTTTCCTGTAGAGAGTCAAAGATTCTAGTTAGATACTGTAATTTTGACTTGACCAATTTGTTTAGGGATTTTATTTTTAAACAAATTAGCTCCCACTATTTTCTCGGATCCCTACACTCCCTCTGTAGAGATGCGAAAATCTCCACGATTGATGATTTCTAGTGGGTGGTGCGGTCTCACCAACTGACTCATCACCTCACCTAACAGTTATTGGTGATGGGTTAGCCAATGAGTGAACAACTCTTGTTCAATGATTCTCTAATCATGGTGCACCCAAACTTGGTCTCTAATTCATGAATCTCACCGTATCCGGAATATTGATCCACTCCTTAGTTAAGTCAGACCCACCATTTGCATAGACTGGGTTCCTAATTGGGTCTCTCACCGTATCCGGAATATTGAGCCCAACTCATCCTCCAGCCCATAGCATCCAATGCCTAATAGACATGGTTGCGTCTTCCCGGTGCAACTGAGCCACTGTATCCAGCCGAGAACAATCAACCCCGGGAAGGGCCCGCACGTCTACAATGGTGGAAGACCTCAGACTTAATCTTTTCTTAGGGAGAATTGATTCAGGTCTCATTAAACTAGACTTGGCTTAGTCATAACAATTATGACTAACCTAGTGGCATGGGTCAGCTCGGATTATTGACCACCTCAGATCAGAACTGTGTCAACAGATATGGCCAGGTAAGTGAGACCGGTGGAAGGAATATGCCGTTAACTCGCACAAGAACGCATTCAGGTCGAGTAGCTTCCAATTAAAAACCAGTCGGTCGTCTGTGCCAAACTTACCTTAGACACCAAATTGTTGAGTCAGAACCAATTGGGTTAGCCTACAATCCAGACTCTAACCTCTGAGCCTAATTAGGTCTTGCTTGATCGTGACTCGATCTTGACCCAGACTTAATCCTATTAGGCTGGTCAATTTAAGCATTGTTGATCCCATCTAACCAACTCTTGATTCGGTTTGATCAACCGCTTAGACCTAATTGAGCTACCCAAGCCCGAACCCAGTATTATGAATATGTCTTAGATCTGAAATTCTCAATTTTAGACCTAATTAATATTCCATAAACTTAATTCTTAATTAAGTTGGGTTCATAAACAAAATATGCACAATAAATCCTAGGGTTTCAGGATCTAGGGTTTTGCAGAAAGTAAGTTTTGGGTTTCTGATTAAGGACGAACACGCAGCACCCCTACACGTCATAAGAACACCCCATCGAATGGGAAGAGAGGGCCTTTAAACCCTTCTTCGTTCTTATGACCGGACGGCCAAGAGGAACGCCTTAATCAGGAACATGTAAATACTACAAAACAGTTATAGATCTATATCATATATCTCATATACAAATTTAGATCTAATCAAGGCATATTTTGCATACATCTCATGTATCATAATCATGCATGTTTTCAGATCTAAATTATCTCATAATAATCTAAAAAATTAGATTTAAATTGATCTAATCAAAATAAATTCTAATCTAGACAATTATGTAGAACTATTCTACAACTAGTCTAGACATGCATCAATCATATCTCATATGATATTTAAAATTAAATAATTTTTATTTGCTGTTTATCAGATGTTATTATAACACTTATAATATCAAAAAATAGTAAATAAGAAGATCTAAAATATGATTTAATCAGATTAAATCAAAGACATGCAAAACTATTCTATAGAACTATTCTATTCTAGAACTAGTCATGCATATCTTCATGTAATCTTAGATCCAAATCATTTAATTTTAATTTTTTCTGATTTCAGATCTGATCACATCTCATGTGACATCTGAAATCACTTTATTTTCTAATTAAAATAAAATTAAAATCAGATCTAAATAATTTAGAACCATGGCTCTGATACCAGTTGAAGGGAAATCCTGATTTCCCGGTCCAGGTTCGTTCCAGATCTGATTAGATCAAGAGATATATTTCAAAAATTTTTCTCTTGATCTCAATCAGATCTTGATATGTTTCAGATCTGATTCTTATTATTTTAATAAATAAAATAAAATAAGATAAATTAAATCAAATTTAATTTACCTGATTTGGGTAATCCTATTACCCTGTAGATGATCCTGATTGCAGCGGAAGGTTCTGGATCTTAGCCACGCAAGCGCCTGGCCTCTACCGGTATCCACTCGGGTTGGATCTGGAGATCCTCTTCTTCTCTATCACACCTCCAAAAATCAGATCTGGATCTGATCTGGAGGATCTTCAAAACTCTTTTGAAGATCTGCAGTCGTCCTTTTGCAGCAGCGCAGCCTTCTTGCTTTTGATCGCCTTTCCTTGATCTGAATCGCACCAACCTAAGTCCAAAACACTTTTGGACGTGGAGAGCAAGGGGAGAAGAGACTATGGCATGGAGAAGGAGGGGAGAGGCAGCCTTGGGGCGTGTCTCAATTAGCATTAGAATTAGGGTTGGGCGCAGGGTCTTATTTATAGACCTCTTGTGATCCAACTCCTCTTCCTCTCAACCAATCACAACCCTTTGTGAAATCAGATCTAAATCTGATTGGTTGGAATAGAGACCCCTGGATTCCTCCTTAGAGGGCGCCTAAGACCAGTCAAACTGGATTCTTAGTAGAACTCTGATTGGAATCCAAAAGGGAGGTGGAGTCCTTGTCCAACAAGGACTCCTAGGCGCCTCCTACTTGGGCTCACGCCACCCTTGGCGTGCGCCCTTCTCCTTGCCAGTTCTGGCAGGGGGACAGGCCCCCACCAGCTCTCCAATAGGTGCATGACATGTGGTCAAAAGTCAAAGGTCAATGGTCAACGTTTGACCAGTCAAAGGTAGACTTTTGACCAAAGTCAAAGAACAAGAAATGGCAGGTGACCAAAAATGGCAGGTAATGTCTTACAAATAAGACAACCTATTCTGACTTGGACAACCTCCAGTCAGACCATATGAAGGCCTCTGATTGAGCACAAACTCCTTTGGCTCAGTCAGGACAACTTATTTATGATAGTAAAAGAAGAACGTTAGGTTCAATCGAGTGCTAGCACGATTTCCTTGAACCTAATTGAATCTCATTCAGATCAATTGAACTAGATCAGTTCAATTGATGATCACCAGATTCAAACCCTTGTTTGTGTGACCCAGTTAGGTTCAGTTCTGTATGGTAATGGGATATGTCATGATCTCTATCATCGACATCATCGAAACTCCTTTCGATGGATCAGAACTCTTCTGATTCGAACAGCTAGAATGATCGATCATCTAAATCATTCTAATTGCTCCCAAAATCCACCAGTGACACCTAGCAGTATATGGTGGCAACCCATCAGAGCTGAATGCGAACCTCTTGGTGCAGCTACCTGTGTGATTAAGTTCTTCTATCTTGAGCCCCGATCAGATTAGGGTTAAGGTGAACTCGTCAAACCCTAGTCTCTGTCATATGATGTAATCATTCGATTCGAGTCCAATGTGAAAATCTAAATAGAAACTCTTTCTATTATTTCACTCTGCCATGGCCATGGGCTTCTGGACTTGATTCTCATGATCATCATAGGGCTGCTCCTCTACCACCGAGGTAGATAGATTCCATCTTGATGCAATCCAGTTCCTACAATGAACATGCTATAGCCAACATACACCTCAGGGTTCCATATGGCTAGGAGACCGAGTAATGGTGTAGTCAAACTATAACACCCTCAAGGTGAACTGCCGATGCATCTCAGGTCAAAGAACCAGACACACTACTGCAGCATCGAGTCAGTCATTGACGAGAAGGTAGACTTCCCTAATGACTACTCGAGGTGGTCACGCTCAGTGCCCTCGTTCTCTAACGAGTACCTGTACTCTCGCTCCGGTGTCTCCACACCGTAGACTCAAGACTCATCTACTAAAGAGAAGCGATTCGTACACCAACCTTCCGGATCAATCACCATCCTCGTGATGATCCTATGGTCGGGAGCTGTTTATGAGTTAATAATGATTATTCATGTCTTAAATTTTCAACTCTTGAAAATATGAATTATCATTACCATTAACTCAAAGGATGTATCACAGACACTAAATACACAGGTGTGATAGAAAATAACCCATTTCATTAATTATAGTCAAAATTATAATTTTGCCCCTAGAAGTGTATTACAAGTGTCAGCCAATTCTGGCTTCTAGGGCACATATATCTAACAGTAACCATTGTCATGTGTAAATGTGGAGAAGAAGGCAGATGGTGAAAGGATATGTCAATGAAGGCATTACTTCAGATATCTTCTCTCCAGTAGCAATGCTTTAATTCATCCGTATATTTCTTGCTGTTGCAACCTATTTTGATTATGAAATATGGCAGATGGACATGAAAATGATATTCTTAAATGGATATCTTGAGGAAGACATCTATATGGAAGAGCCGCTAGGTTTTACATCCAGCGATGCTGATCACAAGATTTGCAAGTTCCAAAGATCTATATATAGACTTAAGCAAGTATCTCAGAGCAGGAATGCTCGTTTCAATGATGTGATCAAATCATTTAGATTCATCAAGAATGAGGAGAAACCATGTGTTTTCAAAAAGATCAGTGGGAGCGCTGTTATCTTCCTCATATTGTACGTGGATGACATCCTCCTTATTGGGAATGATATTCTCATGTTGACCATAGTCAAAATATGATTGTCTAAAAAATTTTCCATGAAAGACCTAGGAGAGGCATCCTTTATTCTAGAAATTAAGATCTATAGAGATAGACCGAATAGGATGCTGGGTCTCTCATAGAAAATGTACATAGATGAGGTGCTAAATGTGAGCTCAGAAATGGCACTCCCAAGTCTTAGGAATATGAGAAGACAGGAGCAAATTGGAAGAAAAATCAGTCTGAATAGCAAAGTTCAAAAACTTAGCTGGCTCACCCTAAGACTAGGTTGGCTAAGTTGGGAACTATCTCAGAGAAAAATTCGGACAGAAAGTAGCATTTTTGGGCTGTTGAAATGGTACACAACTAGATCGGCTCAATCTAAGACTGAGCCGACCTAGTCGCAGGTTAGTTGGCTCAGTCTAAAATTAGTCCGGCTCAATTTTTGCGGGTTCTGTTTTGTGTGCATGGGTTGTTTAGATTTGGAGAATTTTTCTTTGAGCTTGGACTTGACCCTTTTGTAAAGTATATATACTAGAAATAGGTCAAGGTTTTATAAGGTGTTGAAATCATTGAATAAAACTCTTTTCTTCCAAAAAATTCTTGTGCTCTCTTTCTTACTTTTCTCTTGAATTTATTATTTTGCTTCTATGTTGATTCTAGGAGTTTGTTCCTCATTGGTTGGCTAGTCACCAGCGGCCATGCTGGTCCGTTTGTGAGGGGATAATATCATAACAATTGATGTCAGAGCGGTATTGCATGGAAGAAAGGAAAACACCTACGGTTACTACATCCAAGATATGCTGCACCAGGTTTTACTCTAAAATCTTCTTATTTTCTTCATGATTATCTCTAGATTAAGGTGGAGATTTGTTACGTAGAGAAACGATGATATGAAAGGTTGGAGGGAAGATCTAGGGCCTATAGATCTTCATTGAAGGGTAGTGTTAATGGTGTGTGATCGAAGAAGAGTGTAAGGGATCTATACTTGACTTGTCTGAAGTCATGGGATCAAGTGGATTCAAGGTGGATTTTGAGAAGTTTGATGGTAAGAAAAATTGTATCCAGCAAAGTATAAAGAACTTGTTGGTTCAATAGAGGATCTACAAGATTTTGACAAAAAAAAGGCCTGAGAAGATCAATGCTAAGGATTAGAAAGAGTTGGAGAAAATTGCTTTTAGCACAATCTGGATGTGCTTGGCTGATCAGGTTTTGCCCGAGGTTTGCATGGAGACTATGGCAAAGGAGCTCTGGGAGAGACTAGAGAACACATACATGGGAAAGAACATGATCAATAAGCTATGGTTGAAGAAACAACTGTATAGTCTGAGGATGCCCAAAGACGAAGATCTTGTAGCACATATCCAAAGGTTCAATCAGGTGTGTTCTGAGGTGATGAGTTTGGATGTGAAGATCGACAAGGAGGATCTGAAGTTGCTGCTATTATGTTCTCTCCCTGGTTCATATGATGGTCTCATAACAACTTTAGTTTATGGAAAGGAGATCCTAAACTATGAAGAGGTTATTGGTGTGCTCAGATCAAATAAGCAAAGAAAGAAAATCTACAAGGAAGACCCTAAGTTTGAGATCTTGGCTGTGAATGAAAGACAGGAACGATCAAAGGAGAAGGCAAGAGAAAAATCCAAGGGCAGGTCGAAGTCTCGGGATTAGAGGAAGACATTGAAGTGTTATAAATATCATCAGCCTGGACACTTGAGGAGAGATTGTCCCCTTTCAGGGTTAGAAAAAGGGAAGGCCAGCAAGGGAGATGATGCAACTTTTGTGAGCAATGGAGAAGACCTGCTAGTTGTATCAGATAGATCCACAGAGTGCGATACTATATGAATATTGGATTCAGCATGCTCGCACCACTATACTTCTCATCAGGAGTGGTTTGCTACCTACTAGAAGGCCGATGATGAAAGTGTTAGCCTTGGAGATGATCATCCATGCAAAGTAGCTGGAGTTTGCTCTATCAGGATGAGGATATACAACAGGATTATTCATACATTATCAAATGTTAGGCATGTACCAGAGCTGAAAAAGAATTTGATCTCTTTAGGCTACTTGAAGGAGCAGGGTTATATTTTTAATAGCTAGGCTGAGAGTGGATGTCTAAAAATTTTCAAAGAAGCTTTGGTGATGATCAAAGGTAGAAAACTAAGCAACAATCTTTACAAAATGGAAGGCTCAGTGGTGAACGATAGTGCAGAGGTGCTAGCAGTGGCATAGAAGGAGCAGATTTTGTATCGACTGTGGCACTATCGGATGGGTCATATGAGTGACCGTGGGCTCACTGAACTTAGCAGAAGAGGTATGATCCCAGTCCTAAAAAAGAAGGGCATAGATTTATGTGAGCCATGCATCTAAGCAGCATAGGATAATGTTTGCCAGAAGCTCCTAGAGCAGTGAAGGAGTGCTAGATTTAGCATGGAGGGCCGACAGTTCAGACAGATATGTAGGAGCAGCCATAGACATCAGGTAGAGGTGTGCCAGTGGGAGTGGCTTTGCCCAAGTCCCAGTGTACTATTAGGAGGCCAGTCAGTATGGCATTGATGAGGTTATCTCCTGTGCACTCATCACTACTAATGAAGATCTAGAGAATTATGCAGAGGCCATGGAGAGTGAGGATCATGATTTATAGATGTAGGCCATGATGGAGGAGATGAAAACACTTGAGAAGAATCAGACATAGCAGCTGGTGGATCTTCCAGAGGATGCTCAACCTATTGGCTCAAAGTGGGTGTTCATAAAGAAAGAGAAACCTTCAGAACAAGGTGGAGTTAGATTCAAAGTAAGACTGATAGCAAAGGAATAATCACAAAGAAAAGTGATTGACTGCACATAAATGTTTTCTCTTGTGGTGTGTCATACATCTATTCTAGTTTTGCTGTCATTGGTGGCACAGCATAACATGGAATTGGAACAAATGGACGTGAAGATGGCCTTTTTTTATAAGACTTTGGAGGAAAGAATCTACATGAAGCAGCCAGATGATTTCATGGAGATGGGACAGGAAGAAAAGGTGTGTTTACTCAGGAAGTCTTTGTATGGCTTGAAACAATCCCGTCATCAGTGGTATCGAAGGTTTGATAGCTTTGTCTTGAGCTTGGGTTTCAACAAATGTGAATATGATTGTTGTGTTTACATCAAGGATGTAGATGAGGAGGATGCCCTGTACCTATTACTATATGTAGATAATATGCTCATAGCCAGTAGAAGCATAGAAGCTATGAAAAGATTGGAAAGTATATTATCATCTTAGTTTGAGATGAAGGATCTAGGTCCAACTGAGAAAATTCTTAGAATGGAGATTTGCAAAGATAGGTGCAAAGAAGTGCTCTATTTGTCACAAGAAAGATATATCTAGAAAGTTCTGAAGAGGTTTGGGATGGAGAAGGCCAAACCTGCAGAGATGCCATTACCGAGTCATATATCTCTCTTAAAGTTATAAAGATCCCAATCAGAAGAAGAGAGAGAGTACATGGAAAGAGTCCCTTATGCAAATGTTGTAGATAGTGTGACGTACACTATAGTGTGCTGTAGACCAGATACAGCACATGCAGTAAGCACGGTTAGTAGATACATGGCTAACCCTAGGAAAGAATACTAAAAAGCATTGAAATGGATATTGAGATATCTACATAGAATAAGGGATTATGGTTTGGTATTTGGTGAGCAGCTAGAAGGATTTGAAGATGGAGGTTCAGGTCCTCTAGAAGGATTTGTAGATGCGAATTATGTAGGAGATCTTGATACAAGAAGGTCTGCTACTAGATATCTCTTATGCATATATGGTGGACTGGTGTCTTGGAGATCAACCCTTTAGTCAATTATAGTCTTGTCTACCATAGAGGTCGAGTATATTGGAATAATGGAGGCTACAAAGGAAGCTCTTTGGCTTAGACGGCTGATTATTGAGTTAGGGGTGAAGCAGAGCAAAGTTATACTATTCAGTGATAGTCAAAGTACTCAATTGTTGGCACAGAATCCAATCTATCATGCACGCACAAAGCATATAGACGTGAGGTACCATAGGATCAAAGAGCTGGTGGAGGAAGGTGAAGTGAAACTGATGAAGGTCCATACCAAGGAGAATCAGTCTGATACACTCATGAAGGTACTCCCCAGGGAAAGTTTTCAGAGGTGTGTGGCAGAATGGGTTTGCTGAGAAGAGATGAGTTCACAAGGACTTGGAAGCACCAAGGTGGAGAATGTGAGCTCAGAAATGGCGCTCCCAAGTCTTGAGAACATGAGAAGATAGGTCATGGGAAGATGGGAGCAAGCCGGAAGAAGAATAAGCTTGAATAGCAAAGTTCAGGAACTTAGCTGGCTCACCCTAAGACTGGGTCAGCTAAGTTGGAAACTAGGCGACTCAGTCTCAGACTGGATCGGTTATGTTTCGAAGAAAAATTCAAACAGAAAGCAACATTTTTGGGCTATTAGCATGGTACACAATTGAGTTGGCTCAGTCTCAGACTGAGCCGACCTAGTCGTAGGTTAGCTGGCTCAATCTAAAACTAGGCCAGCTTAGTTTTTGTGGATTTTGTTTTGTATATGTGGGTTATTTGGATTTTGGGGAGTTTTTCTATGATCTTGGGCTTGACCCTTTTGTAAAGTATATATACTGAAAATAGGTCAAGGTTGTATAAGATGCTAAAATCATTGAATAAAGCACTTTTCTCTTGAAAAATTCTTGTGCTCTCTTTCTTACTTTTCTCTTGAATTCATTATTTTGCTTCCATGTTGATTCTAGAAAATTGTTTCTTATTGCTTGGCTAATCACTAGTGGCCATGCCGATCAGTGTGTGAGGGGATAATATCATAACACTAAAGAGATTTAGTATGGAAAAGTCTAAGAGAAGATTAGTGCCCTTTAGACATGGCATTCATCTCTCTAAGAAGATGTATCCCAACACACTTAAGGAGATTGAATGCATGAGCAAGATTTCTTATGCTTCAGCAATAGGGAGCCTGATGTATACCATGCTATGTACACGACCTGATATTGCCCATGTTGTAAGTGTCATAAGCAGATATCAGTCGAATTCAGATGAAGAGCACTAGACTCCTATGAAATATATCCTCAAATACTTCGGAAGGACTAAGGATATGTTCTTGATTTTCGGACTTCATGTCTGACATAAATGATTGAAAGTCAACATTTGGAAGTCTATTTGTGTGCATTGGTGGTGCTGTCAGCTGAAAAAATTTCAAGCAGACTGTGATAGTAGATTCCATCATGGAAGCAGAGTACATTGCTGCGTCAGAAGCTATGAAGGAGGCATTCTGGTACAAGAAGTTCACTATGGAGCTCGAAGTGATGCCATCGGATGCCATCCCTCTGTACTATGATAATAATGGCACCATAGCCCTTGCTAAGGAATTAAGATCTCACCAGTAATCCAAGCACATCGAGCGGCGATTCCACCTGATCCATGATTACCTCGAGAAGCATTACGTCGAGGTCAAGAGAGTCGACTCCGCAAACAATGCGGCAGATTCACTGATGAAGTCTTTAGGCCAGTAGAAGATCAAAGCCCATCTTGAGAAGATGGGATTTAGATTTGTAGCCGATTGGCTTTAGGTCAAGTGGGAGTTTGTTAGATGTGTGCCCTAGAAGCTAGATTAGCTGATACTTATAATACACTTCTAAGAATAATTTTATAATTTTAAATATAAATTAATAAAAGAATTATTTTCTATCATAGTATGTATTTAAAGTGTTTGTGATAAATTCTTTGAGCTAATGGTAATGACAATTTATATTTTCAAGAGTTGAAAATTTAAGATATTAATTTTCATAATTAACTCATAAACTGCTCCCGACCATAGGATCATCACGAGGATGGTGATCGATCTGTAAGGTTGGTATACGATCGCTTTCTTAGGATAGATGAGTCTTGAATCTATGATGTAGAGACACCGAAGCTAGAGTATAGATACTCATTGAAGAATGAGGGCACTGAGCGTGGCCACCTTGAGCAGTCATAAGGAAGTCTACCTACTCATTGATGACTGGCTCGATGCTGTAGTGGTGTATCTAGTTCTTTGATCTAAGATGCATCGACAATTCATCTTGAGGGTGTTATAGTTTGACTACACCATAACTCAATCTCCTAATCATTCAGAATCCTAAGGTGTATGTTGGCTATAGCATGTTCATTGTAGGAATTGGATTGCATCAATAGGGGATCTATCTACCTCGGTAGATGAGGAGTAGCCCTATGATGATCATGAGAATTGAGTCCATAAGCCCATGTCTATGGTAGAGTGAAGATGATAGAAAGAGTTTCTATTAGGATTTCATATTGAACTCGAATCGAATGATTAACTCATATGATGGAAATTGGGTTTGATGAGTTCACCTTAACCCTAATCCTGTCATGGCTCAAGATAGAAGAACCCAATCACACAAGTAGCTACACTAAGAGATTCACTTTCAGTTCTGATGGATTGCCACTATATACTGCTAGGTGACACTGATGGATTTTGGAAGTAATTAAAATAGTTTTGATGATCGATCATTCTAGTTGTATGAATCAAAAAAGTTTTGATCCATTGAAAAGTATTTCGATGATGTCGATGATGGAGATCATGATACGTCTCATTATCATACAAAATTGAACCTAACTAGATCACATAAATAAAGGTTTAGGTCTGGATGTTATCAATTAAGCTAATTCAGTTTGATTGATTTGGATTAGATCCAATCAGGTTCAAGGTAATCGTACTAGCATATGATTGAGCCTGATTTTCTCCTTCTGTAATCTTTTTGATTCATCGCAACCGAGTTGAATTTGATTTGATTCATTCTTGTATTTTGAATAGATTTATTTTTATCTAACTAGAACCTATCCAGATCAGATTAATTGTATAAATTAAATCCATTCATAGTGTAATTGGACTAGGGTCAAAAGTTGACCTAGTTGAGAGAATTGAGGGTCACCTGATCAGAGGCCTCTAGAAAATTCTCCAAAAATTATTTTGCTTTGATATTTGGATATATGATAGGGCTTGAGACATGCTATGGGTGTACTAAATTTTGTGATTTATGGTATTGGTTTGACTTAGTTCTGAAAGAGTTTGATTTGAATCAAACTCTTGAGGGAAGAGTCTTAGGCGTAATGGACTCTTCATTATCTACTCATGTCGACCAGTTTTTGAATCAATTTTGGTGACAAAACTAGATAGGATCTGGTGTTTTCATGTTAAGAATAAGTCCTAGAGTCCCAATGAAAAAATAAATTGGTTATTTGGTCAAAGAAGGACTCTATGTGGCATTGGGATTAAAAGTCTTTCTCACGCCAAAGGAAAGTATTGCACAAAATAATTTTTCATGCCCAAGTGCTATCACCCTCTAATATCCCACACTCCCTCTATCCTCTCTCTCCCTCTCTTCTACATGCCTAAAATGTTAGGCACAGATCAGAGAAGAAGGTCCAATATTTTTGGCATAAGATTAAGGATTTATGCAACAGTGTTCGTGAGATGGATGGACTACCTTTAGAAATAGTTTTGAAGGATCTATAGATTAGATTTAGATCTAATCTTTGGAAAAGATATTTATGAGGAGAAGACATTCAGATCCTGTCTAAGTGGATACTGGTAGAGGCCAAGCTCATGCATGGCTCCTTCCAGAACCTCAGGAACCAACAGGATCATCGTAGGATAATTAGATTACCCAATCAGGTACTTGAAATTAAATCTGATTTAATTTTATTTTATTTTTAATTTTTAATATCAAATCACCATGATTAGATCCAAGATGTCTCAGATCTAATTAGGATTTTAAAAAAAAATTTAAAATATTTCTTCAGATCCAATCAAATATAAACAATCCTGTGCTGGGAAAATAGGGTTTTTCCTTTAATAACTATGCTATCCAATGGATCAGGTGGTTTCTGGTTCAAATCCGATGGCTGAGGTCTTTTCCCATTTTGATTCAAATTTGCCCAGCCATAGTGCATGATCTAGTGGCTCAGCACATTCCAGATGATGATTGGATGGTCGATAGAGCTCCTGACGGTGATTAAAATACTAGGCAACGATCCAACTACCAGATTTTCATCATCAAGCTCAATTCGATGGTCCATATCAAATTCGACTGAGATTCAATTTTTAAACATGGTTTTTTGGGAATTTTGGGACCATTTGATCCCCTTCCGATGGCCAGGCTTCACCCAGAAGAGTAGAATTCGATCAGGGATTATTTTAATCCAATTTTTACTAGGATTTCTCCATATTTATCGATCAAAACTCTCCCTTAGTCCCACACTTCCTGCAGCAAGGATCTCCAGCCCTCCAACACTTACAAATAAGATCCTAGGCCTTTAGAAAATGTTGTCTTCAATCAAAGAGAGGGACAGGTACTAGATGGGAGCCATGCTTGGGTTAAAGGCTGCTTCAAAGCAACAGATGCTCCAAAAAAAGAGCAGTCTCCTATGCCATCTTAATGCCAACTCCAATTTGAGATCAAGATCTGATCCAAAGAAAAAGAAGAAGGAATTGCGAGCATGCTCTAAAGAGTACGAAGGAAGAGAAGTCCACCAACCATCTTCCCGATGAGGCTATGCAAATCCACTTTAACCCTTTATTATAGCTTTATTTATTTATTTTCTATTCTTTTTAATTTCTTTATATTTAAATTCTAAATTTTTAATTAATATAAAATTATATTTTATGCACTTTAAATTTATGCTTTTACTTTTAATTATAACTTTAAATTTTAGCTCTTTACTTTTAATTGCTTTTAAATTTTATTGCAAGTAGATGCTAAGATCTAAATAGTAGATCTTAGTACCAAGTTTACTTTTCTGCACTTTTTAATTTTTGCTTTTCAATTTTAATTTTAATTTTAATTTTTTTTATTTTAATTTTTTTTTAATTTTTTTCTTTTATAAAATCAAAGATTTCAAAATCAAAGCACCACCTTCTCCGACTCACTACTTTCTACATATTTTTATTCATTTTACGAAGTCAAAATTAAACTGATAAACATGGTATCTTAATGACAACATTGCGGTCTATCAGTGTACATGGGCTCGGTGAGCGCTTTCATGTATTGGATTAGCTAGAAAAATTTTTGGTCAAGCTTAATGGCTATGTATAAATACATAAATTATATTAGAATTTCATTGAGATTGGAATACAGATCTTTTATCCCTTAAATCTCTCTTCTCTCTTTCTCTAGGGTTGCCGCCCTAAGGTTCCTAGAAGGAACCCTAGAGGGAGGGGTGCCTCCTGCAAGCCATAGAAGGGAGGTGTCCCATCATAGATCTAGATGGTAGATTAGTGGTTTGCCTTTCTTTGAGTACATCGCAGGTCTCCTCAGGTCCACCAAAAAGATCAGGGGTTTCTGCAATATTAAGGGGGCTAACTTAGGGTTTGGACTGAGATTAAGTCCAAAGAATGAGAGCATGTGAGACATGGATGTACATGGGCTTAGTGAGTGTTTTTATCTATTATGTTATCTAGAGGAGCTTTTGGTCAGGCCTATTAACTATGTATAAATACATAGGTTGTATTAAGATTTCATTATAAAGTGGAATATAGATCTTTTTCTCCCTCAATCTCTCTCTTTCTTTTCTCTCTTTCTCTAGGGTTGCCGCCTCAAGGTTCCTTGATGAAATCCTAGAGGAAGGGGTGCCTCCTTAGGAATTGGTGCTAGTGTTTGCTACCTTTAGAGTTTAGATCTATCGCAGATCTCCTCAGGTCCACGCAGAAGATCAGGGGTTCCAAAACATGGCATAGGTGAGGTACCATGGTTTTCTTTAACAATTCATATCAGAGCCTGGTAGAGTGTGGAAGGGAAGGAGAAATCATATAGGAAGAAATCAAAAATCTGCATATCTATTCCATGATATGTCTCAGATCTATCTTCATTTTTTGCAGTGGTTTGGCCAACCGGGAGCAACGGGTTGAAGATAGTGGTTGAGAGGATTAATGGAAAGAAATGTTTTCTAGAGTGGAAGGTTTGCATGCACGATTTATCGATTGGTCTTGGTGGAAAGGCCGGGTGTTGCCCAGCTATGCAACCCAAGAGGAGGGCTGAATTGGGATTTAAAAAAAAATTAACTTAAAAATAGAATTGCAATATGTACTTGTTGGTACAAAATATGGTTGATGCAGGATTTGTGGCCAGAGTCGGAGAAGGCGAGGGCACTGCTGGTGACCTACAAAATAAGTCTCATCCAGAGTCGGGGGTGGCAGCTCTGGCAAGACCCTCCTACAATCAAGTCAACTTTAGTTATGTTTGTAGCATACTATCAAAGTTTCACTTCAATTGGATATTGTTATCTTGGTCAATTTAGTATAGATTAATTTCGACCGTTAAATGATAAACAAGTGATTAAAGGACCAGACAGTATCCGATTATGAGATATTTTTTTATATATATAATCTTGGCTACTATTTTAATTATTTTTTATAGTGGTGATTATAAAATTTAACTCATGAGACTAAGAATGATCTAAAACTATACATTGCCTGATAACCATTCTTGAACTCCGTTGGTTGTTATATGCATATTCTCGTACTTTTGCAATATCTACTTAACGTGAACAGCTCATATGAAAATGATTTGAATTTAACTATTATCACCATATAAAATGATTAAAATTATAATAAAAAGTATTTAACTAAAAAATTATCTCATAATCAGACACCGTTTAGCCCTTTGATCGCTTATTTCTAATTTAACGATCGAAATCATTCCATACTAAATTGACATGATAACGATATCTGATTGAAGTAATACTTTGATAGTATGCTATAAATATTACCGAGATCATCATTGCATATTTTTGGATCGATCAAAGGTCTCCATCTATCAATCATCGCATCATTATTCGTGATCGTTGAAATCAAATTTTTTAATTGATGGAGCTAGGGCCATCGGATCGAGGTGATTTTTTGTGATAATACTCAAATGATAATTATTTAGATAATGAACGATGAAAATGAATATTAAATTTTAAAATTATATAATATTTGAAGAAAAAATAAAAAAAATTATTTTCAACCTATGATAGTGGTTACTGAAAATTACTACTGTAAATCTATGACAGCTGTTATGAAACCGCTATCGTAGAACTATTGCAATAGTTTTTAATAACCGCTGTAATAGATCTATGACAGCGGATCAAAAATTGCTGCAGTAGGTTAGATTAAAAATCCCTAATTTTCCTTCCCTCCCGTGCACACGCTCTTTTTCCCCTCCTCTCCATCGTCGGTGAGACTCCATGCATCCCACCACCGCCCACCCCCCACATCCCCGGTCACCCACCCCTTGCCCTCCCCGACCGCCGCCACCTGCCCTCACCATCCCCTGCTGTCGCTCAGCCGCCCACCCCTTGCCCTCCCCATCTCCGGCAATTGCCGCCGCCCCCCGCCCTCCCCATCCTAGACCGTGGCCACCCATGCCCCACCACCCTCCCCATCCCCGGCCACCCATGCCCCACCCTCCCCATCCCTGACCGCCAACCACTTGCCCTACCCGACCACTGCCCTCCACGCTCCCCATCCCCTCCTGGCCCCCTCTCCCTCTCTCTTTCCTCTTTCTCTTTCTCTCTCTTCTCTCTCTATCTCACTATCTTGCTCTTGTTTCATAGGTTACCTCTAACACCATCGTCGGTGATCCTTGGAGCTTTCGGTGTGACCCCCTTTCTATAGTCATAGGTATATTTTTTATTTTAATTTCATAATATTATTTATTAATCATTGGACTAGACCTGTCAATAAATCAGATTTGAATCAGAATCAGGATATTCAGATATGGATCCAATTTTAATTACCGGCATCGAACTTGAATCTGAATATCCGATGGGTCCATACTTGAAGTACCAGACCCGGACCCTAATGGATCTTTGGTATCCGAATCCAATTTTGGGACCCAAAACTAAGAAAGGAAGAGAGAGAAAGAGAGAGAGGGGGAGCGAGGGGGTCCAACCTTGCCGCCCACATCGGTGAGGGAGATTGAGAGAGAGAAAGAAAGGGAGGGAGGGAGGGAGGGGGTCTGGCCTCGCTGGCATCACTGAGAGGGAGGGGATTCATTGTAGAATTTATTGGATAATATTTTTTGGATATAAATTTAAATTTATATAAATGCTTTTAAAAATCTATTCCTTGCCCTTAAAGTTTAAATTTAACCTAATATTGAATGAAACTTTACCGTGCCGTGTCGGTAGGCTGTGCCATGCCATGTCGGTAGGTCGTGCCGTGCCTTGGGCCTAAAGAAAAAAATCAGAATTTCTGGGTTAGGTTCGTTCAGATCTAATTGGATCGAGAGGCATATTTTAAAAAATTTTCTCTTAGATCCTAATCAGATTTGATACTTTTCAGATCTGATTTTATGATTTGATAAATAAGAAAATTAAATTAAATTAAATATAATTAATTTTATCTTGATTCTGGGTAATCCGATTACTCGTTGATGATCCTGCTGAAGCCCTGAGGTTCTGGATCTAGCCACACAAGCGCCTGGCCTCTACCAGTATCCACTGAGACTGGATCTGGAGATCTTCTCCTTCTCTTTCTTTTCTCCAAAAATTAGATCTGGATCTGATTTAGAGGATTTTTGAAATACATTTCGAAGATCGACCGTCATCTCTGCAGCAGTGCTGCCTTCTTCTTTTTTTGTCAGCTTTTTCTTGCCAAACTCGCACTAATCTGAAGGACCAACTTCCTTAGGCGAGGAGAGGAGAGAGAGGGCTAGATGGTAGCATGGAGAAGGGAGAGGGACAGCCTTGGGGCATGGCTAGGAGAAGGTCCTCTCTAAAAGTGGGCGTAGATAGGTCTTTATATAGACCCTACTGTGCCATGCAGTGCCACATCACCCCGGCTAATAACGTTGCTTCGTGCAATCAAATCTAAATCTGATTGATGGGATGACATCCCCTGATCTAATCAGATGAGAGACCTACAGATTCATCCTTAGATGGTGCCTAAGATTGGTCAAAGTCTATAGATGAGGGTCACCTAGTTTGAATCCAAGAAGCAACATGGAGTCCCATCCATATGGGACTCCAGGCATCCCTATCCATGGGTGCACGCCATCCTAAGCATGTGCCCCTTTCTTTCTAATTTCTAGAGAGGGGACAAGCCCCTATCTGCTCTTTAATAAGTACATGACACATGGGCAGATGTCCAAGGCTCAAAGGTTAACGTTTGACCAAGTTAAAGTACAAGAATTAGTAGATGACGAAAAATGGCAGGTGTTATCTCAAATTTATCTCATCAATTAAGACAACCCTTTTTTGACTTGGACAAGCTCCAATCAGACCAGGTAAAGGTACCTGAGTGAGCACAAACTCATTTGGCTCAGTCGAGACAACTTTTATGATAAGAAAAAGGAGAATGTTAGGCTCAATCATGTGCTAGCACGATTTCCTTGAACCTAATTGAATCTTATTCAAATCAATTGAACTGGATCAGTCCAATTGATGATATCCAGATCCAAATTCTTATTTATGTGATCCAATTAGATTTAGTTCTATATGATAATGGGATATGTCATGATCTCTATCATCGACATTATCAAAACTCTTTTCGATGGATCAGAACTCTTCTGATTCAAACAACTAGAATGATCGATCATCTAAATCATTATAATTGCTCCCAAAATCCACCAGTGACACCTAGCAGTATATGGTGGCAACCCATCAAAACTAAAAATTAATCTCTTGGTGCAGCTGTTAGATATATATGCCCTAGAAGCCAGAATTGGCTAACACTTCTAATACACTTCTAGGGGCCAAATTATAATTTTGACTACAATCAATAAAATGGATTATTTTCTATCACATATGTGTATTTAGTGTCTGTGATACATCCTTTGAGTTAATGGTAATGATAATTCATATTTTCAAGAGTTGAAAATTTAAGACATGAATAATCATTATTAACTCATAAAATGCTTCCGACCATAGGATCATCACGAGGATGGTGATTGATTCGGAAGGTTGGTGTACAATCGCTTCTCTTTAGTAGATGAGTCTTGAGTCTATGGTGTGGAGACACCAGAGCGAGAGTGCAGGTACTCATTAGAGAATGAGGGCACTGAGCGTGACCACCTCGAGTAGTCATTAGGAAGTCTACCTTCTCGTCAATGACTGACTCGATGCTGCAGTGGTGTGTCTGGTTCTTTGACCTGAGGTGCATCGATAGTTCACCTTGAGGGTGTTATAGTTTGACTACACCATTAACTCGATCTCCTAGCCATATGGAATCCTGAGGTGTATGTTGGCTATAGCATGTTCATTGTAGGAACTGGATTGCATCAAGATGGAATCTATCTACCTCGGATGGTAGAGGAGCAGCCCTATGATGATCATGAGAATCAAGTCCAGAAGCCCATGGCCATGGCAGAGTGAAATAATAGAAAGAGTTTCTATTTAGATTTTCACATCGGACTTGAATCGAATGATTACATCATATGATAGAAACTAGGGTTTGACGAGTTCACCTTAACCCTAATCTGATCGGGGCTCAAGATAGAAGAACTTAATCACACAGGTAGCTGCACCAAGAGGTTTGCATTCAGCTCTGATGGGTTGCCACCATATACTGCTAGGTGTCACTGGTGGATTTTGGGAGCAATTAGAATGATTTAGATGATCGATCATTCTAGCTGTTCGAATCAGAAGAGTTCTGATCCATCGAAAGGAGTTTCGATGATGTCGATGATAGAGATCATGACATATCCCATTACCATACAGAACTGAACCTAACTGGGTCACACAAACAAGGGTTTGAATCTGGTGATCATCAATTGAACTGATCCAGTTCAATTGATCTGAATGAGATTCAATTAGGTTCAAGAAAATCGTGCTAGCACTCGATTGAACCTAACGTTCTTCTTTTACTATCATAAATAGTTGTCCTGACTGAGCCAAAGGAGTTTGTGCTCGATCAGAGGCCTTCACTTGGTCTGACTGGAGCCTGTCCAAGTCAGAAAAGGTTTGTCTTATTTTGTAAGACAATACCTGCCATTTTTGGTCACCTGCCATTTCTTCGTCCTTTGACTTTGGTCAAAAGTTGACCTTTGACTGGTCAAATGTTGACCATTGACACTTTGACTTTCTGTCCACATGTCATGCACCTATTGGAGAGCTGGTGGGGGCCTTGTCCCCCTATCAGAACCTGGCAAGGAGGAGGGCGCATGCCACCCTTGGCGTGTGCCCAAGTAGGAGGCGCCCAGGAGTCCCTGTTGGATAGAGACTCCATCTCCTTTTTGGATTCCGATTAGACTTCTCCTAAGAACCAAGTTTGACTTGTCTTAGGCACCATCTAAGGAGAAATCCAGGGCACTCTATTTCCACCAATCAGATTTAGATCTAATTTCACAAAGGATTGTGATTGATTGGGAAGAAGAGGAGTTGGATCACGCTTAGTCTATAAATAAGACCCTGCGCCCAACTCAAAGAATATAGCAATTCCCAACGCCCCAAGACTGCCTCCCTCCTCCTCCACATCAAGTTCTTCTTCTCCCTCTCTTCTCCACACCCAAAGTTGTTTGGGAGCTTTGTTGGTGCGATCTAGGCGAGAGAAAGATGGCTGAAAGCTAGAAGACTGTGTTGCTGCAAAGGCAACTACTGATCTTCGAAAGATGTTTTGAAGATCCTCCAAATCAGATTCAGATCTAATTTTTGGAGATGTGATAGAGAAGAAGAGGATCTCCAGATTCAACCCAAGTGGATACCGATAGAGGTCAGACGCTTACGTAACTAGATCCAGAACCTTCCACTACTTATAGGATCATCAATGGATAATAGGATTATCCTACATCAAGCATCTGAGATCAGGAGGGTACTGTGTGATTAAGTTCTTCTATCTTGAGCCCCGATCAGATTAGGGTTAAGGTGAACTCGTCAAACCCTAGTCTCTGTCATATGATGTAATCATTCGATTCGAGTCCAATGTGAAAATCTAAATAGAAACTCTTTCTATTATTTCACTCTCTGCCATGGCCATGGGCTTCTGGACTTGATTCTCATGATCATCATAGGGCTGCTCCTCTACCACCGAGGTAGATAGATTCCATCTTGATGCAATCCAGTTCCTACAATGAACATGCTATAGCCAACATACACCTCAGGGTTCCATATGGCTAGGAGACCGAGTAATGGTGTAGTCAAACTATAACACCCTCAAGGTGAACTGCCGATGCACCTCAGGTCAAAGAACCAGACACACTACTGCAGCATCGAGTCAGTCATTGACGAGAAGGTAGACTTCCTAATGACTACTCGAGGTGGTCACGCTCAGTGCCCTCGTTCTCTAACGAGTACCTGTACTCTCGCTCCGGTGTCTCCACACCGTAGACTCAAGACTCATCTACTAAAGAGAAGCGATTGTACACCAACCTTCCGGATCAATCACCATCCTCGTGATGATCCTATGGTCGGGAGCATTTTATGAGTTAATAATGATTATTCATGTCTTAAATTTTCAACTCTTGAAAATATGAATTATCATTACCATTAACTCAAAGGATGTATCACAGACACTAAATACACATATGTGATAGAAAATAACCCATTTTATTGATTTATAGTCAAAATTATAATTTTGCCCCTAGAAGTGTATTACAAGTGTCAGCCAATTCTGGCTTCTAGGGCACATATATCTAACAAATCTCCCACTTGTCCTAAAGCCAATTGGCTACAAGTCTAAGTCCCATCTTCTCAAGGTGGGCTTCGATCTTCTGCTGGCCCAACGGCTTTGTAAGTGGGTCTGCCACATTATCTGCGGAGTTGACTCTCTTGACCTCGACGTAACCCTTCTCGAGGTAATCGCGGATGAGGTGGTATCGCCGCTCAATGTGCTTGGATTTCTGGTGAGACCTCGGCTCCTTAGCAAGGGCTATGGCGCCATTGTTGTCGCAGTATAGAGGAATGGCATCTGATGGCATTACTCCAATTTCTGCAGCAAACTTCTTGTACCAGAATGCTTCCTTTCGCAGCCTTCTGATGCAGCGATATATTCTGCTTCCATGGTGGAATCTGCTATCACTGTTTGCTTGGAAACTCTTCCAGCTGACAGCACCACCATTGCACACAAACAGACTCCCAGATGTCGACTTTCGATCATCTATATCGGACATGAAATCCGAGTCTGTGTATCCCTGGACTTGGAGTTCTCCATTACCAAAGACCAACATCATATCCTTAGTTCTTCTCAAGTACTTAAGGATACATTTCACAGAAGTCCAGTGTTCTTCACCTGGATTTGACTGATATCTGCTTGTGACACTCACAGCATGGGCTATATCAGGTCGTGTACATAGCATGGCATACATGAGGCTCCCTATTGCAGAAGCATAAGGGATCTTGCTCATGCGTTCTATTTCCTCAGGTGTGCTAGGGCACATCTTCTTGGAAAGATGAATACCATGTCTGAAGGGTATTAATCCCCTCTTAGAGTTTTCCATACTAAACCTCTTTAGTACTTCCTCTATGTACATCTTCTGTGAAAGTCCTAGCATCCTATTCGGTCTATCCCTATAGACCTTAATTCCTAGAATAAAGGATGCTTCACCTAGGTCTTTCATGGAGAATTCCTTTGGACAACCACATTTTGACTGATGTCAACATGGGAAAATATCATTCCCAATAAGGAGGATGTCATCCACGTACAATACGAGGAAGACAACAGCGCTCCCACTGACCTTTTTGAAAACACATGGTTCCTCTTCATTTTTGATGAAACCAAACTTATTTTGATCACATCATTGAAACGAGTGTTCCAGCTCCGAGATGCTTGCTTAAGTCCATATATGGACCTTTGCAGCTTGCAAACCTTGTGATCAGTATCACTGGATGTGAAACCTAGCGGCTGTTCCATATAGATATCTTCCTCAAGATATCCATTTAAGAATGCCGTTTTCACGTCCATTTGCCATATTTCATAATCGAAATAGGCTGCAAACGGCAAGCAATGTGCGGATGGATTTTAGCATAGCCTACTGGGAAAAAGGTATCCTGATAGTCAATGCCTTCGCACGTTGACTATAACCTTTTGCCACTAGTCTAGCCTTGAATGTCTCCCACATTCCCATCTGCACCAATCTTTCTCTTGAAGATCCATTTACACCCAATAGGTACTATACCTTCTGGTGGATCTACCAAGGTCCAGACTTGGTTTGAGTGCATCGAGTCAATTTCTGACTTGCATTGCCTCTAAGCCATTTCTCGGAGTCGATATCTGATATCGCCTCGTTGTAGGTTTTGGGATCATCACCATGAAGCACCATTACCTACGAGGAACATTTTCTCTACTTCCTCTGAAATAATACCTAAGTATCTTTCAGGGGGATGGGAAACTCTTTCCGATCTACGAGGTGGAGGAGGTAGTGTTCTTATTGGCTCAACCTGATTTGGTTCCAATTGGTCCTTAGCTCGTTGCTACTTGTGAGACTTTCTCATCAAGCTTAATCTGCTTTCCAATGCCGCTATCTTGAATAAACTATTTTTCAAGAAAGATGGCATGTCGACTCACAATCACATTGTGGTCTTCTGGAATGTAGAAATAGTATCCTAATGACTCTTTAGGATATCCTATGAATCGAGCTCTAAAGGACCTAAACTCTAACTTGTCCGCTTGTTGTCTTTTGACATGAGCCGGACAACCCCAAATTCTGAGATGACTCAGACTTGGTTTCTTACCGTGCCATATCTCATACGGTGTGGTAGGAACGGTTTTAGAGGGAACCCTATTCAGTAATAAATTGAAGTTAACAATGAATGTCCCCAAAGAAAATCAGGGAGGTCTGTGAAGCTCATCATGGATCGACCATATCCAATAGAGAGTCCGATTTCTCCGTTCTGAAACCCCGTTGAGTTGAGGTGTTCCTGGTGGAGTCCATTGAGAGACTATGCCATTTTCCTTAAGATAGTCTAGGAATTTCCGGCTAAGGTATTCACCTCCTCGATCTGATCGAAGAACCTTAATGGGTTTTTCAGTTTGTTTTTCTACTTCATGTCTGAATTCTTTGAACTTTTCAAAAGCTTCAGACTTGTGTCTCATAAGATACACATACCCATACCTAGACAGATCATCGGATAAAGGTAATGAAGTAGACAAAATTGCCTCTAGCCGGCACATCAAATGGGCCGCACACATCAGTATGTACTAGGGCAAGGAGATCTGTGGCCCTTTCCCCATGTCCAACAAAAGGGAGTTTAGTCATTTTGCCTTGAAGACAAGATTCACAAGTTGGATATGACTCAAAAGTCAATGGACTCAATAGCCCATTTTTCTCCAATTTGTTAATCCTATCTTCTGCTATATGACCTAATCTCAGGTGCCATAGATATCTATCGTTTGGACTATCCCTAGGTCGTTTTGTTTGGCATTCACGTTTTGCTCGATAGTTAAAATAGGTACATCAATATGTAACTGATAAAGACCATTAATAAGGAAACCATTTGCAATTTTATTTCTTTCATAAAGAATGTTACAATGGTCCTTAAGAAAAGGTAATCACATAGCCTTCTTGTGCTAAGCATGAAACAGAAATCAAATTCCTGCTAGCTGCAGGCACATAATAACAGTCTTTTCAAAACTAAGTCTAAACCAGATGGTAATCGAAGAGGGTATGTTCCCACGGCTACTGCAGCAACTCTTGCTCCATTTTCGACATGCGTAGGATCATGTCTCCATCCCTCAGCCTCCTGCTATCCTCAAGACCCTGCATAGAAGTGCACAGAGTGAGCACTAGAACCAGAGTCAAGCACCCAACTGGATGCAGAAGAAACCATAAGGTTAGACTCAATAACGAGCATACCTCCAGAAGGACCTTCCTTCTTGTTCTTTAGGGTGGCCAGGTAAGTAGGGCAGTTCCGCTTCCAATGGCCGTCGCTGTTGCAATGAAAATACTTTCCTTTGATCAGCGGCCTTCTTCAGCTCTGCCTTTTTCTTCTTTCCTCCTTCCATCTTCTGCTTTTTCACAGACTTCTTTTTCTTTCCAAAAGACTTTCTTTTGGAAGAAGTCCGTTCCATAGCAAGAACTGAGCCTTTAGAACCTTTCATAGAAAGCTCAGCGGTAACCAGCATATTCATAATTCGGCCAAGGAATTTTGAAGTTTATGCATGTGGTAATTCATGATGAATTGCCCATATGCATCAGTCAAGGATTGCAGAATAATATCATTCTGCAGATCCAAGTCCAACTTCACACCGAGCTTCTCAAGCTCTTCCATGTCCTTGATCATTCATCAGACAGTGATCTTGGACTGACTGCCCATCACGCATCTTAGCCTTAAAAAGTCATTTTCGTGACTTGATATTTGGCTGCGCGACTCTGTTCACCAAACATCTCCTGCAGGTGAGCCAACATTTGGCGAGCAGTCCCGATATCTTCATGTTGGCGCTGGAGCTCATCAGACATCGAGCCCAACATGTAATATCTGGCCTTATTATCTTCGTCAATCCATTTTTCCAGAGATGCTCTCTGTTCAGTGGATGGACGAGCTGGTAAGGTGGGAGGGTCCTGGTCCAAAACATGAGTTAACTTCTTGAACCCAAAATAATTTTGTAGTTCCTGAGCCAATCTTTATAATTTGGGTCCAGTCAGTCTATGTGTGTCCAGGATACGTGCCAGTGGGTTGGATGCAGACATTTTCCTATAGAGAGTCAAAGATTCTAGTTAGATACTGTAATTATGACTTGACCAATTTATTTAAAAATTTTATTTTTAAAACAAATTAGCTCCCACTATTTTTCTTGGATCCCTACACTCCCTCTGTAGAGATGCAAAAATCTCCATGATTAATGATTTCTAGTGGGTGGTGCGGTCTCACCAACTGACTCATCACCTCACCTAACAGTTATTGGTGATGGGTTAGCCAATGAGTGAACAACTCTTGTTCAATGATTCTCTAATCATGGTGCACCCAAACTTGGTCTCTAATTCATGAATCTCACCGTATCCGGAATATTGATCCACTCCTTAGTTAAGTCAGACCCACCATTTGCATAGACTGGATTCCTAATTGAGTCTCTCACCGTATCCAAAATATTGAGCCCAACTCATCCTCCAGCCCATAGCATCCAATGCCTAATAGACATGGTTGCATCTTCCCGGTGCAACTGAGCCACTGTATCCAGCCGAGAACAATCAACCCCGGGAAGGGCCCGCACATCTACAATGGTGGAAGACCTCAGACTTAATCTTTTCTTAGGAAGAATTGATTCAGGTCTCATTAAACTAGACTTGGCTTAGTCATAACAATTATGACTAACCTAGTGGCATGGGTTAGCTCGGATTATTGACCACCTCAGATCAGAACTGTGTCAACAGATATGGCCAGGTAAGTGAGACCGGTGGAAGGAATATGCCATTAACTCGACAAGAACGCATTCAGTCGAGTAGCTTCCAATTAAAAACCAGTCGGTCGTATCTGCCAAACTTACCTTAGACACCAAATTGTTGAGTCAGAACCAATTGGGTTAGCCTACAATCCAGACTCTAACCTCTGAGCCTAATTAGGTCTTGCTTGATTGATCGTGACTCGATCTTGACCCAGACTTAATCCTATTAGGCTGGTCAATTTAAGCATTGTTGATCCCATCTAACCAACTCTTGATTCGGTTTGATCAACCGCTTAGACCTAATTGAGCTACCCAAGCCCGAACCCAGTATTATGAATATGTCTTAGATCTGAAATTCTCAATTTTAGACCTAATTAATATTTCATAAACTTAATTCTTAATTAAGTTAGGGTTCATAAACAAAATATGCACAATAAATCCTAGGTTTCAGGATCTAGGGTTTTGCAGAAAGTAAGTTTTCAATTTCTGATTAAGGACGAACACGCAGCACCCCTACACATCATAAGAACACCCCATCGAATGGAAGGAGAGGGCCTTTAAACCCTTTTTCGTTCTTATGACCGGACGGCCAAGAGGAACGCCTTAATCAGGAACATACAACTAATCTACAAAACTAATTAGATCTATATCATATATCTCATATACAAAATTAGATCTAATTAAGGCATATATTTTGCATACATCTCATGTATCAAATCATGCATATTTTTCAGATCTAAATTATCTCATAATAATCTAAAAAATTAGATTTAAATTGATCATATCAAAATAAAATTCTAATCTAGACAATTATGTAGAACTATTCTACAACTAGTCTAAACATGCAACTATCATAACTCATATGAACAAATTAATTTTAATTTATTTTTTATTTCTAGATTTGATTATAATATTTATAATATTAAAAAATAAAAAATAAATAGATTTAAAAATTATATTTAAAATTATGATTATACTAGACTATACATAGAACAATTCTATTCCTAGTCTAGTTATGTATCTCATGTTAGATATATGTGCCCTAGAAGCCAGAATTGGCTGACACTTGTAATACACTTCTAGGGGCAAAATTATAATTTTGACTAAAATTCAATAAATGGGTTATTTTCTATCACATATGTGTATTTAGTGATACATCCTTTGAGTTAATGGTAATGATAATTCATATTTTCAAGTATTGAAAATTTAAGACATGAATAATCATTATTAACTCATAAATTGCTCCTGACCATAGGATCATCACGAGGATGGTGATTGATCCGAAAGATTGGTGTACAATCGCTTCTCTTTAGTAGATGAGTCTTGAGTCTATGGTGTGGAGACACCGGAGCGAGAGTACAGGTACTCGTTAGAGAACGAGGGCACTGAGCGTGACCACCTCGAGTAGTCATTAGGGAGTCTACCTTCTCGTCAATGACTGACTCGATGCTGCAGTAGTGTGTCTGGTTCTTTGACCTGAGTGCATCGGCAGTTCACCTTGAGGGTGTGTTATAGTTTGACTACACCATTACTCGGTCTCCTAGCCATATGGAACCCTGAGGTGTATGTTGGCTATGACATGTTCATTGTAGGAACTGGATTGCATCAAGATGGAATCTATCTACCTCGGTGGTAGAGGAGTAGCCCTATGATGATCATGAGAATCAAGTCCAGAAATCCATGGCCATGGTAGAGTGAAATAATAGAAAGAGTTTCTATTTAGATTTTCACATTGGACTCGAATCGAATGATTACATCATATGACAGAGACTAGGGTTTGACGAGTTTCACCTTAACCCTAATCTGATCGGGGCTCAAGATAGAAGAACTTGAATCACACAGGTAGCTGCACCAAGAGGTTCGCATTCAGCTCTGATGGGTTGCCACCATATACTGCTAGGTGTCACTGGTGGATTTTGGGAGCAATTAGAATGATTTAGATGATCGATCATTCTAGCTGTTCGAATCAGAAGAGTTCTGATCCATCGAAAGGAGTTTCGATGATGTCGATGATAGAGATCATGACATATCCCATTACCATACAGAACTGAACCTAACTGGGTCACACAAACAAGGGTTTGAATCTGGTGATCATCAATTGAACTGATCTAGTTCAATTGATCTGAATGAGATTCAATTAGGTTCAAGGAAAATCGTGCTAGCACTCGATTGAACCTAACGTTCTTCTTTTGCTATCATAAATAAGTTGTCCTGTCTGAGCCAAAGGAGTTTGTGCTCAAATCAGAGGCCTTCATATGGTCTGACTGGAGGTTGTCCAAGTCAGAAAAGGTTGTCTTATTTTGTAAGACATTACCTGCCATTTTTGGTCACCTGCCATTTCTTGTTCTTTGACTTTGGTCAAAAGTCTACCTTTGACTGGTCAAACGTTGACCATTGACACTTTGACTTTTGACCACATGTCATGCACCTATTGGAGAGCTGGTGGGGGCCTGTCCCCCTGCCAGAACTGGCAAGGAGAAGGGCGCACGCCACCCTTAGGCGTGTGCCCAAGTTGGAGGCGCCTAGGAGTCCCTTGTTGGACAAGGACTCCATCTCCTTTTTGGATTCCAATTAGAGTTCTCCTAAGAACCAACTTTGACTGGTCTTAGGCACCCTCTAAGGAGGAATCCAGGGGACTCTATTTCCACCAATCAGATTTAGATCTGATTTCACAAAGGGTTGTGATTGGTTGGGAAGAAGAGGAGTTGGATCACAGCTAGTCTATAAATAAGACCCTGCGCCCAACTCAGATTGTTAGATTAGAGATATTGAATTGATCAAGTTTCCCATGCCCCAAGGCTGCCTCTCCCCTCCTTCCTCCATGCCAAACCACCTTCTCCCCTTGCTCTCCACATCCAAAAGGAGTTTTGGACCTTGGTTGGTGCGATTCAGATCAAAGAAAGGCGATCAAAAGCTAGAAGGCTGCGCTGCTGCAAAGGACGACTGCTGATCTTCAAAAGAGTTTTGAAGATCCTCCAGATCAGATCCAGATCTAATTTTTGGAGGCATGATAGAGAAGAAGAGGATCTCCAGATCCAACCTGAGTGGATACCGGTAGAGGCCAGGCGCTTGCGTGGCTAGATCCAGAACCTTCCGCTGCAAACAGGATCATCAACAGGGTAATAGGATTACCCAGATCAAGGTAAATTAAATTTGATTTAATTTATCTTTTAATTTTATTTTATTAAAATAATAAGAATCAGATCTAAAACATATCAAGATCTGATTGGGATCAAGAGAAAAATTTTTGAAATATATCTCTTGATCTGATCAGATCTGAACGAACCTGGACCGGAAATCAGGATTTTCCTTCAACTGGTATCAGAGCCAAGGTTCTAAATTATTTAGATCTAATTTTAAATTTATTTTAATTAAAAATAAGTGATTTTAGATGTCACATGAGATGTGATCAGATCTGAAATCAGAAAAAAATAAAATTAAATGATTTGGATCTAAGATTAGAAATATCATGACTACAAATAGAATAGTTCTATAGAATATTCTTGCATATTTTTGATTTAATCTGATTAAATCATATTTTAGATCTTTTATTTACTATTTTTTGATATTATAAGTGTTATAATAACATCTGAAAATAGCAAATAAAATTATTTAATTTTGAATATCATATGAGATATGATTGATGCATGTCTA